>CM031626.1:52838657-52839932 GCA_018398815.1 Conus ventricosus
TATCTCTGTATATGTATTATCGGCCTCTGTCATATCTCTGTATATGTATTATCGGCCTCTGTCTGTCTCTGTCTCCCCCCTCCTTTTTGTGTCCAATTCTTATTCCCATGTCTAGATCACTGCAACACGCTGGCTTCACTGTATTTAAAGTGGGGATTTCATTTCCTTCAGAGTATAAGAATCAGCACCAATCTCTCTCTCTCTCTCTCTCTCTCTCTCTCTCTCTGCATGTGTGTGCGTGTGTGTGTATGTGTGTGTGCGCGCTCGCCTATGTGCGCATGCGTGAGTATGTTTGCTCTCTCTCTCTCTCTCTCTCCTCTCTCTCTCTCTCTCTCTCTCTCTCCTCTCTCTCTCTCGTGGGTGGTAATTGGCAGGATGGAGGGGGGGGGGAGGGGGAGCATTTGATGCCTGAGAAGGCGGTGGTAAGGGATGGGGCAGACAACACCAACAACAGTAACAACAACAACAACAACAACAGTAATAACAACAATAACAGTAACAACAACAATAAAAGTAACAACAACAATAACAACAACAGTAACAACAACACAGTAACAACAACAGTAACAATAACAGTAACAACAACAGTAACAACAACAACAACAACAACAACAACAACAGTAACAACAACAATAACAGTAACAACAACAATAACAGTAACAATAACAGTAACAACAACAATAACAGTAACAATAACAGTAACAACAACAATAACAGTAACAACAACAACAGTAACAACAACAACAATAACAGTAACAACAACAACAGAAACAACAACAATAACAGTAACAACAACAATAACAGTAACAACAACAATAACAGTAACAATAACAGTAACAACAACAATAACAGTAACAATAACAGTAACAACATACAACAACACAATAACAGTAACAACAACAACAGAAACAACAACAATAACAGTAACAACAACAACAACAACAAAGAGATAGCAGATTTGAAGAGGAGTGTAAAGGGGTAGGAGGTGGAGAGGGGAAAGGAGGGTGGGGAGCCAGGATGGGGAAAGGGGAGGGGGAAGGGGCGGAGCCACGTTAGGGTCTTCTTTGTTCTGATGCCAACGCCATGACTTTTTCCTTTCCACTCTCGTTTTCTGAAAAGGGCTTTTAAGGCCATGTTGGATTGTCTTCTTCTTGCGAAATGGGCATACATCTGAGGGTGAGTAGCAGGGCGTTTGAAACCCCAGGAACTCCCCCCCCCCCCCCCCCCCCCCCCCTCCTTCCAAGCTGCCCTTGCACTGGGCTTGGACAATGCTTG
>CM031626.1:52844238-52856738 GCA_018398815.1 Conus ventricosus
ATTCAAAATGAAGAACGAAACTTTACAGCATGATGAAGAAGTCGTCAGAACTAAGGGGAAGAGGAAGGGTGGAGATGGAATATTTTCAACCCCTAGATCATCAAACCTGTGGTTCAATAATTTCAGCCGAAAAAAATGCAGTAAACTATGTTTGAAAATCAGATGTCTTGAGCTTTACACTCCAAAGAAATAAGCATTCTATCATGATCGATTTGATAATTAAACACACACCCAAACAGAAATAAAACAACAGATCCATGAAATTGTCATGTGCACCCTATCAAGTGCACATGTTTTGAAAAATGGTTCCCCCCTTCTTTTTAATCCTCATTAAAAGCTGCTTTAGACTCTAGCTCAAGGGGATGGTCAGTAAACCTAGAGTTAACACTAGTAAGTGTCCTTTATGTTAAAAGGTTCAAAATGTAGACTACGGTAAAACTATGTGAAAAGTGTTTATGCTTCCACTCACACTCCCTGAAAGGGTCAGTGATTCCATTAACAAGCTTGCCTGGCAGGTTTTAGCAGTATCTAGTTGGTAGTGTAATGCAAGTACAGCATGATTTTTGCTTGACTGCAGGCAAAACATGATTTTGGCTTGACTGCAGGCAAAACATGATTTTGGCTTGACTGCAGAAAAGCATGATTTTTGCTTGTGATAGGATAACATTGCACACTTGGCTGTTGTGGGACTTGCTGGCTAAGATAGTAGTCAGTGTCAGCAGAGGTGTTCGAAAGAGAGAGAGAGAGAGAGAGAAAAGAGAGAGAGAGAGAGAGAGAAAAGAGAGAGAGAGAGAGAGAGAGAGAGACTGGCCTCAATTGGGCTAGTAATTCATAGGGCCGTGTTTCAGTGGTGCTATGTGGCAGTTACCTCACCTCTGTAGAAAATCAAATAATTGTAAATCAAGGCATTGAATTGCCATGTAGGCATAAACATGGTAAGGAAAAGGTAAGCATAAAAGATACATAGGTTTCTGATGATTTTGGAAGGACCAAAAAGTGAGGGGAAGGAACTATCTGAAAATTGAAAGTGATTTTGTTTTAATTGTTTGTTGTTGTTTTTCTGTTGCAGGGATTTTTCTCCTTCAAAGTAGTTTGCCCCCTGAGTCCCCTATGGGACAAAATAAAAAGGATGAATTAGTGTCAGACAGTGGAAGTGTAAAAATGGAAGAAAATGAATGAAACAAACAGTGACTGACTGAGGTCTCAGTTAGGTTGGGATGATCTGAATGTGGAAGACTATAACTACTTACTTGTGGCCTTGAAGGGCATTGTTGGTTGTTTGGAAATAGTGTGGTCTGGTGGCCAACTTAAAGAAAGATCTTAAATAAATGTTAGCGAACCGCCCAGAGAAACGTGGGTAAACGAGTCACAAGACGAAACACGACGCGTTTCGACCTCTTAGGGCTTCTTCAGGCAAGATACAAACAAATAGGACAACGAAAATTCGCTTAGCTTTGATCGCTTCAGAGTTTGGCCTTCCTTTCGTTGAAATACATTGTAATAAAACAAGAAACGGTGAAGACCAAGGCCTTTTTCCTGTCACATATTCTGTGCCACCTCAGTGGCATTGCGCCCACGCCGCTCATTCTTATCTCCTCCCCCCCCCCCCCTTTCAACATCCACAGCCCCGGCGCCGCAATCCACAGGAGCAATCAATGTCAAGCCATCAAGAGGCAACCCACCGAGGAGACACTGCCCCTGCTGCCGAGTCACTTCGGTGGTGTTCAGTGGCGCCTGTTCTGATCCAGCTTATGCAGGACACCACCCACTCAGCCCCACACTGACGGCAATAATTGCTTAGTCGCGAAGCCAGTGTGGGTGAGTTCTCCCTCCAAGGGGCGCCACCCATGTTCCTCCAACGACAGTCCCCATCAATTTGCCAATACCGTCCCACGCGACAGACTAGAAGATGGAATCTAAACTGAGGTCACCATGACAGCAGGGCATTAAGGGCCACAGAACCTGAGGCTTTTTTTTAATGCTGATCGATGAGAATGAGGATGATGGAGACATGCCACGTATTTCCATTCTGTCTGAGACTCCATGACAGGGCTGTACTTTACGCTCACTTCCAAAATGTATCCCGGCGTCAACCAGGCCCGGGAGATACAAAAGCTGGTCATGAAATTCGAGCAACACTCTCAGAGACGCATCCGTTCAGGGGATGGAACTCGACTGTGTGGTCCCAGTTTCCCAACGAAGCCCATAGCAAACTCAGCTCTGGGGAGGATCTGTCGGGGCATAAAAATCCCGCAAATAATTGGCTCTGATAGGCATCGAACCCACGACCCCCAACCGGGAGTCCGAGACGTACCACTTCGCCACGGCGGCTGGTGAAAACAACGTATCTAACAGCACTACTACAGAAAAATGTTCGTAACGGATGTGAACCTTTACGGAACAACTTTCCTACTGTAAGGAGGATCCCGTCGACCATGGCAGAAGACAACGATCTCCCGATTGCCCTTTGCCCATCTCTGTGATGGTTATCATTTTGGGACGAGGGAAATTGTCTAAAACATCTGTTGTGCAGTGTCATGATGTTCGCTCTCGCTGGAAGTGTGATGTCAACGCACATCAACTCTTGAATCCTGACAGCTGCCACAATACCACCTGTACCATAACATGAGTTTCATCTTGCGTTGACCAATTACATTTTCATTATTTTCTTTCTTCTTCGTATTCTCTTTCTTTTCCTTCTACTTTGTTTCCGTTTTCTTTAGTTTTTGTTTCCTATCTTTCTTTCTTGTCTTCCTTCTATGTCTTTCTTTTCTTCGTCAATTTCTCCCCGGGTCTCCCTTTTTCTTTCTTTCTTCCTTTTTTCTTTCTTTGCCTTCTTCTTCCATTTCTTGGCCTTCTCCTTCCATTTCTTGGCCTTCTCCTTCCATTCTTGGGCTTCTCCTTCCATTTCTTTGCCGTCTTCTTCATTTCTTTGCCTTCTTTTTCCATTTCTTTGCCTTCTCTTCCATTTCTTTGCCTTCTTTTTCAATTTCTTTGCCTTCTTTTTCCTTCTTTGCCTTCTCTTCCATTTCTTTGCCTTCTTTTTCCATTTCTTTGCCTTCTTTTTCCATTTCTTTTGCCGTCTTCTTCCATTTCTTTGCCTTCTTTTTCCGTTTCTTTGCCTTCTCTTCCATTTCTTTGCCTTCTTTTTCAATTTCTTTGCCTTCTTTTTCCTTCTTTGCCTTCTTTTTCCATTTCTTTGCCTTCTCTTCCATTTCTTTGCCCTCTTTTTCCATTTCTTTGCCTTCTTCTTCCATTTCTTCTTCCATTTCTTTGCCTTCTCTTTCCATTTCCTTGCCTTCTTTTTCCATTTCTTTGCCTTCTTCTTCCATTTCTTTGCCTTCTTCTTCCATTTCGTCTTCCATTTCTTTGCCTTCTTCTTCCATTTCTTCTTCCATGTCTTTGCCTTCTTCTTCCATTTCTTGCCTTCTTCTTCCACTGATCCTACTCTTTCTTCTTCTACGCTCTTCTTGTGAGTTGTTTTTCTCCTTTATTTTATTCTTCTTCACTTTTTAAAATCCTTTCCAACATCATCTTTTAATCTTCTTCCCATTCTTTTTTCCTCTTCCGGTTTTTTCCGGGTTTTTTTTTTCGGCTTCTTTTGTCACTTTCTTTTTTCGAAGAGAAACTACGAACAACGAGCTTGCTGAAAAACAGGATTAAAGGAGAACAGACAACCATTGATGGTAATGATGACAATAATCAGAATAGATGACTGCCAACGTAACGAGGAAGACAGAAAACCATTGATGGTAACGATGACAATAATTACAATAGATGACTGCCAACGTAACGAGGAAGACAGACAACTATTGATGGTAACGATGACAATAATTACAATAGATGACTGCCAACGTAACGAGGAAGACAGACAACTATTGATGGTAGCGATGACAATAATTAAAAATAGATGACTGCCAGCATTACGAGGAAAGAATTACAATTTGGTCCTCCTTCCCATAGTTCATGTCATGTGGAGAACAGGAAGACGCTGTCTTGGTCCTCCTTCCCATAGTTCATGTCATGTGGAGAACAGGAAGACGCTGTCTTGGTCCTCCTTCCCATAGTTCATTTCATGTGGAGAACAGGAAGACGCTGTCTTGGTCCTCCTTCCCATAGTTCATTTCATGTGGAGAACAGAAAGACGCTGTCTTGGTCCTCCTTCCCATAGTTCATGTCATGTGGAGAACAGGAAGACGCTGTCTTGACCCTTGCATTCCATTCTACATGCCGACTGTGCACGAATTCACTCACATGCACGCGCGCGCGCACCCACCCACCCACCCACCACCCACCCACACACACACACATTCTCTCTCTCTCACACACACACACACACACACACACACACACACACACACACACACACACACACACACACACACACACACACACACAAGAAGAAAAGAAAAGACAAAACACGGTTAATCCTGATGGAGACTGTCCGCCGACTCAGAACTGAAAGCGATGTAGTCCCGTCCTCCCCCAAAGTACGACAGACACAAACAGCCTGCTTTCCGCGACCAGGAAACTGTGTGTGTATTTGTAGTGAACCCTGTCAGGCTTGACAAAACCTGTCACGACCCTCAGAGACAGATGTGTCACGAATCAACAAGCTGTCACGGGCTACCAAAACAACAAACACAGAAGCAGCCGTCGTCACAACAGCTTCGGCAGCAAACAAGAGCAAGACGGGAAGAGATCTCTTCCACATCCGCCTCGTTGAGACAGCCAAGTGCACTCCTCGTTGAGACAGCCAAGTGCACTCCTCGTTGAGACAGCCAAGTGCACTCCTCGTTGAGACAGCCAAGTGCACTCCTCGTTGAGACAGCCAAGTGCACTCCTCGTTGAGACAGCCAAGTGCACTGGTCCTGTGCAGAGGCGCGGAAACCTGTGGAACGTGTCCTTGGAAACCTGTGGAACGTGGTGCTTGGTCTGTGGGCGGAAAAAAAAGCAAAAAAAGAACAGAAAGAAAGAGAGATAGAGAATAGGGGCTGGTTCAATCTGCGGCGTGATTTGGACATGATGAGAGTGTGGTTTGTGCTAGGACTGCTGTTAGGTAAGTGGCCTGCCTGGATGGATGGAAGACGAACAGAATGATCGAAGGATAGAAGAATGGACGGACTAATGGAAGAATGGAAAGATGGACAGATGGAAGAATGCATGGGATGGATGGATGGATGGATGGATGGATGGATGGATGGATGGATGGATGGATGGATGATGATGGATGGATGGATGGATGGAGGAGCGAATAGAATGGTGGACGGACTGACGGAAGGATAGACGGGTTGAGGAAAGGATGGACGGAGCGACGGAAGAATGAACGGACGGACTGACTGTAGAATTGGAGGAAGGACAGTGTGATGGAAGTATGGACTGATGGACGAATAATGGACTGACCGATGGAAATATAGACGGGCTGATAGATCAGGCTGTGCCGTCATATCAATGGACAGTAATTCACGTCTGTCACGACCAGTCTGTCTGTGTATCTGTCTGTCTGTCTGCTTTACATCCGCGTCACAACCAACAGTATTTTACGTGACCGACCACAAAGTTTTCTCTCCAGGACGATTTCCTTTTGTATCCATCTCCTGTGCAATAGTTGTTTTTTCTGTGAAACCTGGCTAAACAAAAGCTTTTTCTGTGAAACCTGGCTAAACAAAAGCTTTTTCTGTGAAACCTGGCTAAACAAAAGCTTTTTCTGTGAAACCTGGCTAAACAAAAGCTTTTTCTGTGAAACCTGGCTAAACAAAAGCTTTTTCTGTGAAACCTGGCTAAACAAAAGCTTTTTCTGTGAAACCTGGCTAAACAAAAGCTTTTTCTGTTAAAAGATTAAAGCTGGTTTATGGAAATCTGATGGCAATGAATTACTTCATTTTCATATTAAAGAGTTCTAAATATTTTCTGTGACCAAACAATTCTAAATAGTTGACGGGAAAAGTTTTTTTCCCAACGGGAGAGGGGGGGGGGTGAGACATATAGTTATTTCCCCTTCTGATTAGGGCAACAAGTTCTACCATTCTTTGACGGCTCAATGTGATAGTAACCAGATATTTGCTGACGGTGAGTGCTCCCACCAACACATCTTATAAGAACTATTTGGAAATCTATTCAAGAGAGAGGGGGGGAGAGAGAGAGAGGAGAGAGAGAGAGAGAGAGAGAGAGAAGAGAGAGAGAGAGAGAGAGAGAAATTAAATATTCGAGAAACATATGTGACATGCAGTAAATATACATATATGCATGACTCTGACTCCCCCCCCCCCCCTCCCGAGTCTCCCTTCTTCCTCTGTCTGTCTGTCTGTCTGTCTGTCTGTCTGTCTGTCTCTCTCTCTCTCTCTCTCTCTCTCTCTCTCTCTCTCTCTCTCTCTCTCTCTGTGTGTGTGTGTGTGTGTGTGTGTGTGTGCGTGCGTGTGTGTGTGTGTGCGTGTGCGCGCGCGCGCGCGCGTGCGTGCGTGCGTACGTGCGTGCGCGTGCGCGTGCGCGTGCGTGCGTGCGTGCGTGTGTCCCTACGTATTTGCAAGCGTGCTATCTGTAACCTAGAAATATCAGCGACATTAATCTCTCCCACAGGATCATGCCAGTGCGCGCGCGCACGCCTTTGTATGTATGTGTGTGTGTTGTTGTTGTTGTTGTTGTTGTTGTTGTGTGTATCTGTGTGCATGTATGTATGTGAGAGAGAGAGAGAGAGACAGAGAGAGAGAGAGACAGAGAGAGAGAGAGAGAGAGAGAGAGAGAGAGAGAGAGAGAGAGAGAGAGAGAGAGAGAGAGAGAGAGAGAGAGTGTGTGTGTGTGTGTGCGCGAGTCCTCTTGTAAATTGACTGCAAACATACGTGGCGTGTCAGCTCACCTCCGAACATGCTCACTGCCAACGCTGACCTCTGGGGTGACCTTTGTAGTCGACACGACAACTCCACCACGGACTAGAAGCCGCGAAAAACGTTGACACCGTCTTCACCTAAAAAATAACGACCATAATAAAATCCGCCTTCTACCCACCCTCCTCGTTTCCACGACCGTTGTGGCCGGTGTCACGTTGAACACCAATTAATAATGTTATGGCAACTGTTGAATTAACTCTTATAGCGCCACGTGCAAATATTTCAACAGCGAAACAGCGCCACTGCCATAGTTTGAGATCAAACCAAGGGACGGAACTGTGGTTGTTAAGATATCATGTCGTAGCAAAGAAGAGAAAGTGGCAAACCTCGACATTAGGGAGTCCCCCTGCTTTCGACAATCGCTCGTCTTCAAAACGTGTTTCTGCCCGTCATGCTTTCTTTCCACCAAAGAGCAACAAGCCTGATTTCACTCAGTACTTTTCTTTTTCTTTCTGTCAGAGATGATTTCACTCAGTACTTTCTTTTTTCTTTCTGTCAAGATGATTTCACTCAGTACTTTTCTTTTTTCTTTCTGTCAGAGATGATTTCACTCAGTACTTTTCTTTTTTCTTTCTGTCAGAGATGATTTCTCTCAGTTATGTTTTCTATCCGTCAAAAGAAGGCTCACACCTGATATCTTGGGACTCCTTTGTCCTGAATGCTGGAGGGAGGGAAGCACAGGGAAATTGTGTACTGCGCCTTTCAACAGGGCGCTCATAAACTGCAGGTTTGCCAGGAAAGGTTCTCAACAGATTTCCAACACACACACCCGGGCGCTCATAAACTGCAGGTTTGCCAGGAAAGGTTCTCAACAGATTTCCAACACACACACAGTGCGCTGATAAACTGCAGGTTTGCCAGGAAAGGTTCTCAACAGATTTCCAACACACACACAGGCCGCTGATAAACTGCGGGTTTGCCAGGAAAGGTTCTCAACAGATTTCCAACACTCACACAGGGCGCTGATAAACTGCAGGTTTGCCAGGAAAGGTTCTCAACAGATTTCCAACACACACACAGGGCGCTGATAAACCGCCAGGAAAGGTTCTCAACAGATTTCCAACACACACACAGGGCCCTGATAAACTGCAGGTTTGCCAGGAAAGGTTCTCAACAGATTTCCAACACACACACACATATATATTCAACTATAAACAAAACTTGCTCTTATGTCTTATATTGAAGAAATAGGGGTTGAGATAAGTATTCATATCTGTAGTGGTAGTTAATTCTGCCTAACTAACAGTATGTGCTTGAGAGGGTAAATGGGCAATAATAAATGCTTCTCAAAATGAGCCTTCAGCAAGCTTATAGTCTCCAAGGGGAAGACAATATTCAATGGGAGGAAACTCACTAACATATAACTCCTGGTCAGATATCGGTATTTCGAAACCTGATTGTTTCTCTTCAGTGACACACACACACACTCACGCGTGCGCGCGCACGAACACACACACACACACACACACACACACACACACACACACACACACAACACACACACACACACACACACACACACACATCGTAGTTATTAGTTGCCGTTCCTGTAGTTTATATTGTTATATAATTATTCTAATATTTATTGTTGCAATTGTTGTGTCTAGGTGTTGGTGTTTTTTTTCCCCGTCTCAAATCAGTTCTTGCGAACTGACTTTAAAATTTGAAGAAACACCAACACACACACACACACACACACACACACACACACACACACACACCACACACACACACACACACACACAAAACCACATACACATACATGTACACATACACACATGCACACAGATACACATACAAAATTTTGAAGTGGAGTAAGGTAGGTCTTTAAAAGAAAAAGGGATGACAGTGTAGTTTTCCATAACTCCCAAACGTATGAAGGAATAAAGGGCCCAACACAGAAACAATGGTTTCGATTCTCGGACTTCCTTCAACGGGACAAGCAAATGAGACCAGAGAAAAAAAAACAAACACAGAAAAAAAAACGATGAAATGACTTGCTGAGAGACAGCTTTCCAAGGACACCACGTTAGAGTAGTGCCTTTTCGGGTAGGCCTACAAGATAACAGGACGAAACATTTAATGACCAAGAAGAGAGGAAGAAAAAGAAAGAAAGAAAGACAGTGTAAAAATCATAATGATAGTAACATGATCAGATAATAAAATGAAATCTAAATGATAAGGGAAATTAAACTTTAAACGGACATTGAATTTAGACAGAAATAAAAGATAAGATGAAACGTTTTATTAATAATAGTTTTTAAATATGAAAAAATAGTAGTAAAATGTATTCAAAAAGCAAACTAATGATAGTAATTTGGGGGACTCTTTCCAAGAGATCTCACTCAGCTCCTTTTTAACTCTGTTACGTCGCAGAACAAAGAACTGCCCATGAATCCCGCTACAAGTGTTTGAAGACAGTATCTGTACAAAAAAAAAACCCATTTCCCAGCCAGCACTGAGAACAGTACATGTCTGAACAAAGAAAACCCACCCCCAGTCAGCACTGAGAACATTTACAGTGTCGAACAAAGCAAAACCATCCATCAGCAATGAGAACATTTACAGTGTCTGAACAAAGAAAAACCATCCCAGCAGCCTGAGAACATTAAAGTGTCTGAACAAAGAAAAACCAGTCCCACCGTCTAGTACTGAGAACATTTACAGTGTCTGAACAAAGAAAACCCACTCCCAGCCAGCACTGAGAACATTTACAGTGTCTGAAACAAAAGAAACCACTCCCAGCCAGCACTGAGAACATTTACAGGTCTGTACAAAGAAAACCACTCCAGCCAGCACTGAGAACATTTACAGTGTCTGAACAAAGCAAAACCAGTCTCAGTCAGCACGAGAACATTTACATTTGTCTGAACAAAGAAAAACCAGTCCCAGTCAGCACTGAGAACATTAACAATGTTTGAACAAAAAAACCCAGTCCCAGTCAGCACTGAGAACATTACAGTGTCTGAACAAAGAAAACCCAGTCCCAGTCAGCACTGAGAACATTTACAGTGTCTGAACAAAGAAAACCAGTCCCAGTCACACCGAGAACATTTACAGTGTCTGAACAAAGAAAAACCAGTCCCAGTCAGCACTGAGAATGTTACAGTGTCTGAACAAAGCAAAACCAGTCCCAACAGCACTGAGAACATTTACAGTGTCTGAACAAAAAAAACCCCTATCCCATCACACTGAGAACATTTACAGTGTCTGAACAAAGCAAACCATCTCAGTCAGCACGGGAAACATTTACAGTGTCTGAACAAAGCAAAACCCTCCATCAGCACTGAGAAAAATTTACAGTGTCGAACAAAGACAAACATCCCAGCCACACGAGAACTTTTACAGGGGTCTGAACAAAGAAAAACCACTCCCAGCAGCATGAGAACATTTACAGTGTCTGTACAAAGAGAAACCACTCCCAGCCAGCACTGAGAACATTTCATGCTGTACAAAGAGAAACCACTCCCAGCCAGCACTGAGAACATTAAACAGTGTCTGTACAAAGAAAAACCACTCCCAGCCAGCATTGAGAACAATACATGCCCTGTACAAAGAAAACCCCCCCCAGCCACCTGAAACATTACATGTCTTACAAAAAAATCACTCCAGCCACCGAAACATTACAAACACTAAAATGAAAGGTAACCTGCCGCCATCTTCACCTCACGCTCTGACGTCATTTGTGTAAATCAAGAGTTGGAGAGATGGCCCGCCGACTTGGACGACAACAAACAGAGCACCGTTTAACATCATGCCCCACGAACGGCTCAAAATCGGGGATGATCCGCGCCGGCGAGCCCTCCCCCCCCCCCCCCCCCCCCCCACCCCCCTTTTTTTCTCTTTTTTTTTTTCTCCACCACCCAGTGTTAGTAAGATATACTGGCCCGGGACGGAACTTTCGTGACCAGAGTTTAGGAAGGGAGAGAATCGCCCCTCCCACCCATCAAACGTATCTGTGTTCCCGCCTACTTACCCCTCTTCTTTCCCGTGGTCCCACGTTCCCTCCAACCTTGAAATGAAGAGAGAGAGAGAAGAGAGAGAGAGAGAGAGATGCTGTAAGCACGTTTTGCCAATTAGTGAAGAATTGTGCTGTCACAAGCAGTCCCCATAATCGTCCATGTTGCCCTACCTAAAAGGAATTTGGCGTATGCTTGTGGCCGCTTAAAATGCCGGGAAAGTGCTCTCTTCAAGGGGTTTCACTCAGGTAAATGTTATTTGATTAAAGGGTGCCAGGCTGATTGTCTGTAGAGTGTTGATTCAAGGTGCTAGGCTGATTGCCTTAGTGTTGATTCAAGGGCCAGCTGATTGCCTGTAGAGGTTGATTAAAGGTGATTGCCTGTAGTGTTGATTAAAGGGTGCGGGTTATTGCCTGTAGAGTGTTGAGTCAAGGTCAGTCATTTCCCTTGACCGCTGGGGTCGTTGGGGGGACGTGATGAGGCAGCCGCCTTTCTCTGCAGGCTCTTCTGTTGGTGGCTGCCCTTGGGGAGATCTGGCATGGCATTTTGGTCCCAGTCCTTTATATTGTCGGACCAGCTCTTTCTCTGCCGTCCTCGCCTGCCCCCTCCTTCAACGGTACCTTAAAGGATGGTTTGAGAGGGTGTTGTGACGAATGATGGGGCCAAACCATGCCATCTTCCGTCGTTTGGCGGTTGCCAGAAGTGGTTCGTGGGGCCCAACTAGGTTAGTGACCAGTTCTGCACATAATCATTGGTCTTTGTTCTTTGTAAGAGATGCGGAGTAGTTTCCTCAGGCACCTGGTCTCAAACCTGGATCAAGGTGCTAGGGTTATTGCCTGCATTTTTGATTCAAGGTGCTAGGTTGATTGCATGTAGATGTTGATTCATAGTGCTAGGTTGATTGCCTGTAAGTGTTGATTCAAGGTTCTAGGGTTTATTGGGCCCGTAAAAGTGTTGATTCAAGGTACTAGGTTGATTGCCTGTAGATGCTGATTCAAGGGGCTAGTTTGATTGCCTGTAAGTGTTGATTCAAGGTGCTAGTTGATTGCCTGTAGAGTGTTGATTCAAGGTTGATTGCCTGAAGTTGAATTCAAGATGCTAGTTGATTGCCTGTAGATGTTGAAACCAGTGCTAGGTTGATTGCCTGTAAATGTTGATTCAAGTTGATTGCCTGTAGAGTGTTGATTCAAGGTGCTAGGTTGATTGCCTGTAGAGTGTTGATTCAGGTTGATTGCCTGTAGAGTGTTGATTCAAGGTTGATTGCCTGTAGAGTGTTGATTCAAGGTTGATTGCCTGTAGAGTGTTGATCAAGGTGCTAGGGTTTATTGCCTGTAAGTGTTGATTCCAGGTGCAAGGTTGATTGCCCTGCATGTTGATTTAAGGGGCTAGGTTGATTCTGTAGATGTTTGATTGCCTGCAGTGTTGATTCAAGGTGCTAGGTTTTATTACCTGTAGAGTGTTGATTGCCTGCAGTGTTTATTCCAGGTTGATTGCCTGTAGAGTGTTGATTCCAGGTGTTTGGTTGATTGCCTGTAGAGTGTTGATTCCAGGTTGATTGCCTGTAGAGTGTTGATTCCAGGTGCTAGGGTTGATTTCCTGCAGTGTTGATTCAAGGTGCTAGGTTGATTGCCTGTAGAGTGTTGATTGCCTGCAGTGT
>CM031626.1:52861738-52889238 GCA_018398815.1 Conus ventricosus
ACAGTTTTCCTCAATGCTTGTCTTGACCGACACAGTATCCAACATGAAAGCTTCATCGTGTACTTGTACCGAACGTGTCACATGACCAGTTATTTCTTGACGCAATATCCTGCGTGTGCTCGTGCTTGCGACAAGTCCGAGACTCTGGTCGCCGAAAATCCGCATAAGCATCGTGCGATGACCAGTTCGTCACACTGCCCCTGTGATTTCGTTGCAATATCACTGTGCCGTGTGCCTCGTGCAGGCTGGGGTGCGGAGGCGGAAGGGGGGGGGGGGGGGGGGGGGGGGGGACTGCTGTCGCTCTGAAAAATGGCCGCATAAGCATCGTAGCTGTGACCAGTTCTAACAGCACTGTACGCTAGGCTTGGTCGAGTCGGCAAAATAAATCGGATGGAGAAAAAGCTTCACATCTTTTCTTATTTCTGTGGACCTGCCTCAGCGCCTATCCCTGTTGACCTGTTTACCTGTGACATGCATTTCCATTGATAAACAGCACTGTGGCTTTGGGTTTGCATGAATGGGAGGCTGGTCGGTGTTCGTTGTCAAGGAAAGACTCACGACAGTTTGCTTTCCTCTGCCCTCGTTGTCAATGGAAGAATCACGACAGTTTGTTTTCCTCCGCCCTCGTTGTCAATGGAAGAATCACGACAGTTTGTTTTCCTCTGCCCTCAGTTTCAAACGGGGACAGTGTCATTTCCTGTAGCGCAACATTGAGCGTCGCTTCCAAAGTACGTGGGACACCTTCAGCAGGCATAGCGTGCAATTCACAGACAATACAGGGACACCTTCAGCAGGCATAGCGAGCAATTCACAGACAATACAGGGACACCTTCAGCAGGCATAGCATGCAATTCACAGGCAACACAGGTAGAAATTTATCAGAGCAGCAAAAACATCTTGCTGGGAGCCAGACAGAACATGCAGAGGGACAACAGTGCCACTCGGAACATGCAGGCAGAGTCTGCTGGACGGGGCAGATGACTGGGAGTGCACTGCAGACCTCCCAGAATGGAAGAGTCACCCAGAGATCATCAGCAAGAGTGGCATGAGACCAGACATAGTAGTCCACTCTCGGTCAACCAAGCAGCTGATCATGATCGAGCTCACGGTGCCATATGAGAACAGAATGGAGGCAGCTCAAATCTACAAGACTGAAAAGTATGCTGATCTGGCAAACAGCCTGAGGAGAGAAGGCTATCAGGTCAAAGTCCTCACTGCAGAAATTGGAGCCAGGGGGGTTGTAGGAACGTCTGCATACAGCCTTATAAAACAGCTCTCAGTTGCAGGAAGGGAAAAAACCAGAGCCCTGAAAGCAATGGCAGAAGCGGCAGAGAGGTGTTCAACCTGGATCTGGTCAAGGAGGAACAAAAGTGAACTTCATAAGGCTTAAATTTCCTACAAATATCAGGTGTCCCTGTGGCTCAGTGGTTAGAGTGCGAGTCATTAAGTGGAAAATGAGCATGTCCGGAGGGTCATGGGTTCGAATCCCAGCCAATGGATCGTCCAAGATGGGAAAAAAAGGGCAACAGAGAAACATCTGGAGTCATGAACCGGGTGTGGCCCAACCCCCCCAAGTTCAGGAGATAGGCCGAAACACTTGCTTGAAGGGGCTTCTCTTCTGAGGACTCTCTGCTGCCCCCTCCCACAGTTTTTCTACAGACAAGGAAAGCACGAGAGAGAGAGGAGAGAGAGAGGAGGGTAACGTGTGTGTTTGTGTGTGGGGCCGGCGCGCTCGCGCGCGTCCATGTGTATTATGCGCCCTGTGTGCGTGCGTGCGTACGTGTGTGCGTAAACACAGATACATCACATCACATTCAAACACACACCCACCACGCGCGGCACTGCACATACACACACACACACACACACACAGAGTAGATAATGTATGTGGTGTGTGCACGTGCTCACGCGCGTGCCTAGCATATGGCGTGCACGTCGTGTATCAGTGTTAATGTGTGTGTTTGTGTGTTGTTGATGTGTGTGTGTGTGCTTGCGCGCGCGCGTGCGTGTGGTGGTTGATGTAATTGTATCTGTGTGTCTTTGTGTTGTCCCGTCTATATGGGTCGTTTGTGTTGTGTGTTGTTGTGGTGAACTTATTTTAGATTTTGTCGTATGGGAAGGAGGGGAAGGAACGCGGTCAGTGTTGTTGTAATCGTTACCAGCACTTAACCCGGGAGTCTTTTTTTAAATTTTTGTTAGTATGGTTTGTACAAATGTTAATTAACTATCATCTTTTTTTGGTTAATTTGTATACACTCAATCTTTCTTGTTACGAGAATGTGTCGTTGTGACAATTGGTCGAGAGACGTTGGGCATTACCGTATATGTATGACTTAATGTAATATTTGCTACGTGTTTGGGTGATGGGTTGTGTTGTGTGTGTAGTTGTTGCTGTTAGCTGGATGCGTACAGGCAGTACACACAACAAATAACAAATACATCACCTGCTAGGCATAGCAATTTTTCGCGCAGGTACAACACCACACATACAGACATACAAAGATTGGCCAACGACGAGAACAACATAAAGCAAAAAGCACTTACAAAGAAAACACTTGTCCAACCGAATCGTATGAGTATGGTTGATCGCATAAAAGTTGAAAACATAGAGATTTTCCAACCCCAAAAAATTTTTTGAAACCCAATTCACTTTCTTTGTGGCAAATTGTCCCCTTCCCAAAAAGCAAAAAAAAAAAAACATTTTACAGTAACTTTCGACCACTCAGCTGAAGTGCCTTATTTATGTAAGAAATGACTGCGAATAAGTGAAGGACTGGATAGCAGCAGCGCTAGTTGAACATAGAGGGTTGATTGTAGAATTTTCGCGGTATATATTGCTCTCTGAGTGTTTGATATACGGGGCAAATGAACATGAAATGTATTTCAGATTCATACGTATTTTGACAGTTCGGGCAGTCAAAGCAGTCACGCGTTGCTTCACAAAAACGGTTTGCGTGGCACTTTAACGGTGAAACACCAAGTCTCATTCGCGTTAAATATTTTCTTAAGGTACTACTTTTTACAACAAGTAAATAATTACTGAGGCAATGGTTTTGTTTCAATAAAGAATAAAACGAATAGCGCTCTTTCGTATTAATCTTGCTATTCCAGCCTTGGACATAACAGTCGATCAAACGTTGTCTAAATTCAGCCAGAAATATGTTCTCATTACCAACTCCTTGGTGTTCCCACGCAAATCCGAAACCATGGCGATAGAGAGTGAAACAAATAGTAGTTACCCAGTTGTTCTTATTATTGTAATGAAGATTACAGAGCATATTATAACATTTTCGAGGAAGGCGATCCTCACACATTTTTGTTAGGGATAACCAATATTTAATATTTCGAACATATATGTTTATAAACAATGGAAACCTCCCCGTTTCACCATACACAAGCACATTTGGTGTCTTCACACTGACGTTTAACAATCTCTTAATCGCAAATAAATGCACCTGTTCAATGATTGAATAATCAGCGCTAAGATCCCATACTTCAGAACCGTATGTAAGTATGGGTTGTATCTGGCAGTCAAAAAGCTTGAAAAACAGTTGAGGAGATTGATTACCGAGGGACCAAAGTAGTCGTAGAATACCAATTACACCTTTCTTTGCTCTGTCAGCCATGTCCCTTAACGCATACGAAAAGAACACACCTGTTGAAAAAATTACACCCAAATACTTGTACTGGTTAACAATCTCTAAATACTGTCCATCGTAAAGCCATTTTTCACGAGCGGCAAGATGGCCACCTTTTCTAAAGACAACCACTTTAGATTTATCCATATTTACTATCAGTCCAAGTCTTTTCGCAGTGTTACATAAAATATTTAGTTGCTGCTGCAAACCAATTACAGTATACGACAACAAAATCCATCGTCAGCAAAAAGCAGAATCAGTATTTGTATTTGTTCAGGTGTAAGTGTTATGCCATGTTTTCCTTTTTGATTAATGTCATTAGCCAACTCATTGATAAACAGGGAAAATAAAACAGGACTACAAATATCTCCTTGTTTTAATCCCTTGGGGCACATGAAAACATCTGTAAGTTCACTACCGGCACGAACTTTTGCTTGGGCACGAGAGAGAGAGAGAGAGAGAGAGAGAGAGAGAGAGAGAGAGGAGAGAGAGAGAAGAGAGAGAGAGTATACGTGTGTGTGTGTGTGTGTGCGCGCGCGCACGCGCGCTCGCGCGTGCGTCCGTGTGTATTTGCGCGTGTGTGCGTGCGTGCGTACGTGTGTGCGTATAACACACACACACACACACACACACACACACACACACACACACACACACACACACACACACACACACACACATTAACACAGATACATCGACGTGCACGCCTATGCATAGGCACGCGCGCGAGCGCGTGCACACACACACACACATACATTTATCTATCTGTGTGTGTGTGTGTGTGTGTGTGTGTGTGTGTGTGTGTGTGTGTGTGTGTGTGTGTGTGCGTGCGCGCGCGCGTGCGTGTGGGTGTGTGTTTGAATGGTATGTGTATGTATCTGTGTGTCTTTGTGCCTGTCTGTCCGTCTATTAATGTGTGTGCGTGTGGTGTGTGTGTGTGTGGTGTGTGTGTGTGTGTGTGTGTGTGTGTGTAACTTTTTGTAGGTTGTTGTCGTAGGGGGGGGAGAAAGGAAGGCGGCCGGACAGAAGAGAGACACAGACGACAGAAAGACGACAGACAGCTACTACACACACACACACACTTTGTCCAGGCGGGAAATGTGTGGAAATTGCTAAGTGACTAATTTGATTATATTAGTCGGCTTAACACACCAAGGTTATCTTTGCACTCATACACGCATATGCACACTCATGCGCACACCAACATTCACCTCTCTCTGGGAATGGGATGTCACGCATTCGTTTCCCCTCCTAACACAAACTGAGCACAAGAAATAAAATTTCCTATGCTACTTATAATCAAACATGAAAAATATCCAATTACACAGATGCACAAATCAACACATAAAGATCAATACTTCCTAATCCCGGTTATAATAAAATGACTTCTTACCTGCCAGGTTTTCACACACACAACCACGCTTTCACCCACACCACAGTTCTTGAAAAAAGTCTCTTCACTCTTCTTCAGCACTGCTTGATGGTGATCCCCTTTGGGTTTGACGGGCTCCAGGCTTCAGGACTGGGGTCTTCGTGTCGTCTCTGGGACCGACGTCGAACCTCTTCTCTTCGTCTTCTTCACCCACCTCTGGGTTCAAATTCAGTTTGCTGTCTTCACCCACCTCTGGGCTTCAAACTTAGTTTCCTTCTCTTCCAGCTTTGCTTCAACCCTAAGACTTAGCTGTCTCTTCTATCTCCCAGACCACGTTTCTCTCGACCTTTTCTCTGTCCTGCTCACTCCTCTCCTCTCTCTCTCTCCTCTCCCTTTCTCTCTCTCTCTCTCTCTCCTGGTGTTGTTCTCTTTCCACGTTGTTCCCCTCATTTTAATATAGGGGGGGAAACAAAGGATTCCCCTTCGGGCCATTGCCTTTGTCCACGCTGCTTCCAAAACCCTAGTTCACAAGTACCCTGAATTCTCCATTCGCTACATTCTCCCACACATCAGCATTTACACACACACCCAACTAATTGATTAGCAAACACACACTTAGCACCCGATGGACATCGAAATTTCCCGCCGACTTCGGTGGTCACTTAACACAGTAATTATCTTAAGGAGGGCTACTACAACCTCCACACGCATTCAACCAGCCTGACAATAGAACCAACCCCGTGACCCACGGGAATACCATCCGAACGAATCCAAGACTCCTGCTCTTCACTTGACTGTTTACACAAGAACATCAGCTGACTGAGCATTTAGCGCTCACTTGGAGCGCCGAGGTCGTAGTGGTTACATCCCTCCCCCCTTTCGCCACCGGGCAGGTCCGAACTCTCTCCTAGGTGTCATCTGTCATCTGGCCATTTCGACCTCCTTCACACAGTTCGGCCGTGTGCGTTGGGTAAGGTACCCTGGTTAATTGGCCTATTACCTATTTGTATACTACGTACAACGTCCCTTTTCCTCCAAGAGTCTAATGCCTTTTGTGAGAGGTTTCACGCTCCTTGACACACCACACACACACACACACACACACACACACACACACACACACACACACACACAGGTGCGCGTGCGCCCTCGCACACATGTACACACTCACACACACGCACACACACGCGCACTCACGCACACACGCACGCATAAACAAAGAGAGAGAGAGAGAGAGGGGGAATGACGATGATGATGATGATGATGATGATGATGATGATGAATGATGATGATGATGATTTTTGCTTTCAAGGGTAACATAAATGACTGCTTTTTTTTCATCGAATCCTTGGCCTAGAAAGGGATTAAAGTGTGACTAGCAAGCTGAAAAAAGACCGACATTTGAAAGACTTACAAAGATTGATACAATAATGAGAAGTTGTGGCTGGATTGAGATTTTTAGTAAATTAAGACATAGACAAATTAGAAAAAAAAAACCAGAGAGAGATAAAAGACGAATGAACTGATGAACTGATGAAAGAAATGCTAAGCGATCGGCATAGGCATATGTGTGTGTGAGTGAGTGGGAGAAAGAGAGAGAGAGAGGAGAGAGAGAGAGAGAGAGAGAGAGAGAGAGAGAGAGAGGTGTGTGTGGTGTGTGTGTGCGTGTGTGTGTGTGTGTGTGTGTGTGTGTGTGTGTGTGGTGTGTGCGTGCGTGCGTGCGTGCGTCGCGTGTGTGTGTGTGTGTGTGTGTGTGTGTGTGTGTGATGTGTGCAGAGAAAGAGATAGACAGACAGATAGACGGATAGGCAGACAGACAGACAGACAGACAGGAGACGCAAAACAGAGAGAGAGAGAGAGAAGAGAGAGAAGAGAGAGATAGAGAGAGATGTCATTGTTGTAAGTTCTTTTCTAAATTCTGGTATGCTTCACACTTCTAACAGAACTGAATTAACAACGACAATGCATCAATAAAAATCAACAGTAAACCTGACCCTCACCCATCTCGACGTGATTACATTCATCAATGATATGAACAGTATACTTAGCATCCGTTTATTACGAACGATGTTTTTAGTCGGCAGATAACACGGCCTCACAAGTTTCAAACGCAGCAGTACGCTAAGACTGCTTTTGTACATGCACAGCCTACCGTGATTTTGAGAGAAACGACTGGTTGCGAAATGCCTGACCATTATTTGCCTGAAACATTCTGTGTTTTAAGGCATTGGAAAAGCGACAGCAGTGTATTCCAAAACAGAAACAGAGTGACTAAAACTGGTATTGAACTGGTCTATTCCTGGTATGGGAACCTGAAATTTGCTTCGATCTCAACGGCTGGTATAAAATTTAGACTGAAGATATTTGTATAACTGAATCAAATGCATTATATGTTCGTACCGTCGCTACAGACAGCAACAGTATCTTTCACAGGAGAACCGCTTGAGTACACGCCTCCTCACCAGGACATGACTGTTCAAAAGGACTGATTTATGTACACGCCTCCTCACCAGGACATGACTGTTCAAAAGGACTGATTTATGTACACACCTCCTCACCAGGACATGACTGTTCAAAAGGACTGATTTATGTACACACCTCCTCACCAGGACATGACTGTTCAAAAGGACTGATTTATGTACACACCTCCTCACCAGGACATGACTGTTCAAAAGGACTGATTTATGTACACGCCTCCTCACCAGGATATGACTGTTCTAAAGGACTGATTTATGTGCACCTGTGCAGACACTGATAAAGAGCTTCCATCGTAGTAGCGCTAGGCGTTTCACAGAGTGTTCAACAAATAACTGACTGAGGAGAGAACATGTGCGTGTAGCAATGATTTCCTGGCATGACGATTCCAGACATGTTTGATCATGTACAGCGGATACACTTGGATCTGTGCATAAACTGCGGATGTCTCCAAAGCAAGAATGGTTGTTATCAATACGTATATCTGCAGTCGATGACTCTACACTTCCTCAATTTCTTGACTGCTGAAGGGGAAGGAGGGAAGGGGGGTTGGGTTGTGTCGGGGGTGGGGGTGGGGTGTAAACAAGAACGGACAGAATCTGCATAGTCATCCTTCGCACTCTTTATCGTGTTGTCAGAGAGAGAGAGAGAGAGAGAGAGAGAGAGACAGACAGACAGACAGACAGACATAAGACAGACAGACAGACAGAGAGGCCCCGACACAGACAGACAGACAGAGAGGCATCAACACAGACAGACAGAGAGGCACCGACACAGACAGACAGAGAGGCACCGACACAGACAGACAGAGAGGCACCGACACAGACAGACAGAGAGGCACCGACACAGACAGACAGACAGAGAGGCACCGACACAGACAGACAGACAGAGAGGCACCGACACAGACAGACAGAGAGGCACCGACACAGACAGACAGAGAGGCACCGACACAGACAGACAGACAGAGAGGCACCGACACAGACAGACAGACAGAGAGGCACCGACACAGACAGACAGACAGAGAGGCACCGACACAGACAGACAGAGAGGCACCGACACAGACGCAGACACACAGACAGACAGACTTGTCTGAGAAGAGTGTCCTCCATGGCATCTAAACAGCAGTCTGGTGTCCCTGTCTCTGTCAGGGGTATATACGCCCGCCCCGTGGGACCCCACGTGGCTGGAACACCCCGGGCACGTACCGCAGGGGCCGGTGCGAGACGCCTTGTGGTACGACAACAACACGTGACCTGTCACGTGCTTCTGTCACGTGATCACCTCAGCCATCCGCCATGCACGGGCTGATCGAGATCAAGTGATCATCTTCGCACGAGGGATTAATAAATAATCAATGTGTTTGCTTGTCTCTGTTGGTTTGTCTGTTTGGTTATCTGTATCATTAAAAAGATTATTCGTTGAAAGAAATGCATACACAATTTGTTGCTGCTAATAATTTTTTGTTTTCCAGAAAAGCTGTTTTTTCAGTCTCTACCTTCTCCTCCTCTTCCTCCTCTTTCTCCTCCTCCTCCTCTTTCTCCCCCCCCCCCCCCCCCTCTTCCAGCTTCACCATCGCCTTCTTCTTCTTCAACCACACACACACACACACACCACGCACGCACGCACACACACACCACACGCACGCACGACACACGCACGCATGCGCGCACACACACGCACGACTGCCAAAACACCACACCACACACCACACAACACACACCACTGCGCGGCACACACACGCACAGAGTCTTGCACACACAACACACACACACACACACAACACACACACACACACACACACACAACACAACACATCCAAGTTGCTGGGAAACACAGCGATCTAGCTGTAATTCTTGAGTAAAATCATGGAAGCATCTTACGTCAATGGCGACGCATCGCATTTTCCAACAAAAACAGCATGTCCTATAAAAAAAAAAAAAAAAGACCGTGTAAAGATAAACAGTTCATTAATAGCTGAGGATCATAACCACTTTCTTACGGATGACAATTGTGAACCCTGTTTTTTCTCTGACAATACACAATAGATTTCCAATTTTTCCTGAAAAATATGCTATCTTTGTTTTCCAGAGAGAACAGGTATTATCACTGGAAAGAAGGTTGTTGACAGGGAAGACAGCTGTGTCGCTATTTACCATGAATGCGCGAATGAAGTCGCCAAAAGAAAGAAAATATGTGAGATCCCAAGAATCATAACTTTCCTTATTTTCGCTGTTTTTCTTCATGATAATAGGTTTCCCCCGCGAACTCAAGGGAAACGGGTGTAACCCCTAGTGATAACGGCCACGATAACCGTTTTCGTCAGAAAGGTAGGGGTACTATTCGTGATCCAAAGGGGAAAACGGAGGGAACAGCTGTCATCCTAAGGGAAACAGATGAGATCCTCAGAGATTACAGATGAGTCCCCGGGGAACACAGATACTATGGCTGATGAAGCTTGTACCTCCCATACAAACAGGTCTGCACTGTCATGAGTCCGGAGTTTCTGTCGCACTGCCTAAGAGAGCAGTGGGTCTATGCTCCACTGTTTCTCTACTGGATGCTCTTGGCTATTCGTCCGCTTCTGCATTTTCTGTTTCAGGAAGACGTAGAGACAGCTGATAGAAAATATTGTGTTCCATGCACCACAACCAGCTGTCCCTTCTGATATTACACATCCCCTTTGTACTGCCCTTCGGATTTACACATTCCCTTTGTACTGCATTTCTGATATTACACATCCCCTTTGTACTGCCCTGCGGATTTACACATTCCCTTTGTACTGCCCTTCTGAAATTACACATACCCTTTGTACTGCCCTTCAGATATTACACATACCCTTTGTACTGCCTTCAGATATTACACATTCCCTTTGTACTGCCCTCGGATATTACACATTCCCTTTGTACTGCCCTTCTGATATTACACATTCCCTTTGTACTGCCCTTCAGATATTACACATTCCCTTTGTACTGCATTTCTGATTTTACACATTCCCTTTGTGCTGCCCTTCGGATATTACACATTCCCTTTGTACTGCATTTCTGATTTTACACATTCCCTTTGTACTGCCCTTCTGATATTACACATCCCCTTTGAACTGCCCTTCTGATATTACACATTCCCTTTGTACTGCCCTTCTGATATTACACATTCCCTTTGTACTGCCCTTCTGATATTACACATTCCCTTTGTACTGCCCTTCGGATTTACACATTCCCTTTGTACTGCCCTTCTGATATTACACATCCCCTTTGAACTGCCCTTCTGATATTACACATTCCCTTTGTACTGCCCTTCGGATTTACACATTCCCTTTGTACTGCCCTTCGGATGTTACACATTCCCTTCGTACTGCCCTTCGGATTTACACATTCCCTTTGTACTGCCCTTCTGATATTACACATCCCCTTTGAACTGCCCTTCTGATATTACACATTCCCTTTGTACTGCCCTTCGGATTTACACATTCCCTTTGTACTGCCCTTCGGATGTACACATTCCCTTCGTACTGCCCTTCGGATTTACACATTCCCTTTGTACTGCCCTTCGGATGTTACACATTCCCTTCGTACTGCCCTTCGGATTTACACATTCCCTTTGCACTGCCCTTCGGATTTACACATTCCCTTTGTACTGCCCTTCGGATTTACACATTCCCTTTGTACTGCATTTCTGATATTACACATTTCCTTTGTACTGCCCTTCTGATATTACACATTTCCTTTGAACTGCCCTTCGGATTTACACATTCCCTTTGTACTGCCCTTCTGATTTACACATTCCCTTTATACTGCATTTCTGATATTACACATTCCCTTTGTACTGCCCTCCTGATTTACACATGATACTGTAACACGGTTATCAGGTGAGAGGACTGATGTGTGTATCAAATGTAAGGAGAGCAGTGGCACTGAAGGCAAGCTGTGCTGTTTTCAGTTCGAAGCTGCTGCAGTGTCAGCTTTATTCGGAGCTGGTGTAGAGCCCTCCTGTTCTGGTACCATTGCCTCCCCCCTCCCTCTCCACTCTTTTTTCATCAGATTTCACTGTAACAATAGGCAGTGTCGCTGGAACAGGACCAGAAGACAAGAGGCCTATCCACTGTTATCAGTCCCCACTGAATGTCACTCCCTGGAACAGGACCAGAAGACAAGAGGCCTATCCACTCTTATCAGTCCCCGCTGAATGTCACTCCCTGGAACAGGACCAGAAGACAAGAGGCCTACCCACTGTTATCAGTCCCCACTGAATGTCACTCCCTGGCTGTAGAGTCAGTGATGCTGAGCCACTGTACTGCCCTTTTTTCACCCAACTGCCTTCTTCCTGACAATCTCTAGACGTTTTGTTAAAATAGCTCCACCCTGCAACCCGGGCAGTGCTGTTGCCATCATTCCTATCAATTCTGCTGGCTCTTAAGAATCAATATACAGTCTCTTCAATGCATTCTGATACGGTTCCTGTGATGTTCTACTCTTAATATCAGTCAGAGTAACCGACATGCTCTGTGAATCAACTGTAAACCCTCCATATTCGGTGCTTTCAACTGGCTTGACCACAGATTTTTTTTTCATGTGAATGTTAAAACCTGACGCTGTCAAACAGAACAGGCCGACCTCACAACTTGCTGACCAACACAATTCCTGAGTGTCCCCTTGTATTGTTGGGGAATTATCAAATACGTTTCAGTATGGTATTCCCCTTTTCTCTCAGCCTATTAGTACAGGATTGTAGTAGTTTGTTGAAAAGCCCAGGCGCGTCACGGGAAAAGCACGGGGTAGGGTTTGGAATTCCTCCTATGTAGCGATTTTCCCAACTGGTGGCGACATGTAGGGCGAAATAGGCATCTTGGATGTGAAGCAGAGATACAGAACGTATTTCTCCATCGGATAAACCGTTTGTTGGAGTCCTTCCTTTTTGATGTTTCCATGTAAACATAACCTATTCCAGCAAAATTGGATACATACGTACATATACATACATACATACATACATACATACATATACATATACTTTTTAGCGGTTGAATATTCCCAGACTACTCTCTCTCTCTCTCTTTAAACACACACACACACGCACAAACACACACACACACACACACACACACAGAGAGAGAGAGAGAGAGAGAGAGAGAGAGAGAGAGAGAGAGAGAGAGAGAGAGAGAGAGAGAGAGAGAGAGAGAGAGAGAGAGATTAACATTTTTTTCTTTCGGAAATTTTGATCACTCGGTTTTTACAATCATAAAAGATATGTTCAATGATATCATATGCTTTTTTTTTAATCAAGGCAGTTCTGTCAGCAGCTGACCATTTAATGCCGTTTCTGTTAAGGAGAGGTGGGGATGCAAATAAAGCATTACTAAATACAGAGCTTACATAACCGCATTCAGATGTATAATGAGAGTAAGATAACGTGAGTTTATCATTTCGTTGATTCAAGCAGGTGAAGCAGCATTTAAGACACTAATGAAAGTCATCCTCATTTGTCAACAAGAAGGGATACTTACAAAACAAAAAGGAACACATTGTAAATTTCAAATCGTCCACAAAATGACTTTTTTTAAGGAAATAAGCACTTTTCGCGGGAAAAGGAAATAAGCACTTTTCGCGGGAAAAGGAAATACGCACTTTTCGCGGGAAAATTCGAATTTGTCGCATCAAAGGCAGTAAAGCGCCATGTATGCTGTGTTAAAACATCACGACATCTGTGTGTCATTGTGCTGGTGATAAAACGCCATGTATGCTGTGTTAAAACATTACATCTGTGTGTCATTGTGCTGTGTCAATACATTACATCTGTGTGTCATTGTGCTGTGTTAAACATTACATCTGTGTGTCATTGTGCTGGTGATAAAGCGCCATGTATGCTGTGTTGAAACACTACATCTGTGTGTCATTGTGCTGTGTCAATACATTACATCTGTGTCATTGTGCTGTGTTAAAACATTACATCTATGTGTCATTGTGCTGTGTCAAAACATTACATATGTGTGACATTGTGCTGTGTTAAAACATCACATTTGTGTGTCATTGTGCTGTGTTCAAACATCACATCTGTGTGTCATTGTGCTGGTGATGAAGCGCCATGTATGCTGTGTTAAAACATTACATATGTGTGACATTGTGCTGTGTTAAAACATTACATATGTGTGACATTGTGCTGGTGATAAAGCGCCATGTATGCTGTGTTAAAACAGCACGACATCTGTGTGTCATTGTGCTGCTGATAAAGCGCCAAGTATGCTGTGTTAAAACAGCACATCTGTGTGTCATTGTGCTGGTGATAAAGCGCCATGAATGCTGTGTTAAAACAGCACGACCTCTGTGTGTCATTGTGCTGGTGAAGCACATTGTGAATAGGTCGGTGACGACATTTCGGCCAAACCAAAAAAAAAAGGAAAACAGTCCTGTGCTGACGACCGCCTTCTACGAATGACTCGCTTCAGGACTACTACTGGTGAAAGTTCCTTCTCTTTTCAAGCTCCAGTGACGTGGAACAGACTGCCAGACTCTCTCAGACATTCAGATTGTATCTCTTCTTTCAAGTCTAAACTTAAAACCTATCTGTTTTCTCATAATTAGTCAATGCTGTGGGGGGGGGGGGGGGGGGGGGGGGGAGGAGGGGTACAACCTAACTCATAGCCGTCTGGGCCTTTTCAAATGTAGTGTATGTGTATGTTCTCCATTACATGTATTTGTTGTATGACTGAGCGTTATAGGATTAAGTGTTTGTAGTGATACTTGAAAAATAAGTGAATCTCACACTCGTAGGATTAGGATTTGTTAGTTATTGTAGTAATAGTATTTGTAGCGAGGTGTAAGGTGTACTATTGTATATGAGAAGGGTGAATGTAGTATGACTTTGTAAAGCGCTTAGAGAAATTCGTTTGATTAAGCGCTATATAAGAAACCATTATTATTGTTATTATTAAAGAGAGCTCTGGGAGGAACTTTTCACCGAGAGAACGGCCGTTCGGTAGATGGCAAAGTTCACGACACCTCAAACTGCCGCTGGCAAGGGACAACAGAGGAGAAGGGAGAGGGGGTTGGGGCGGGGACTGGCGAGTTCAAACTCATAATGAGAGAAGAGGGTCAGGAGGAAGGATGGGGCGGGAATGGGTGGGATGAAATCTTCGTAGGGCATTAAAGAAATAACTTGTCAAAACACAACGTGAGAACTTGCTATGTCGTCTGCCACTCCTAGCGCTGACTGCCATATACACGGTGCTTGCCGCCAGGTGGTGCTGTTGGCATTGTATCTCTACATCCCTCCACTTACCCATATCTCTACATCCCTCTACTTACCTATCCACCTTTGTCTTTCATCCTGCTGTGGCATGTATTCATTAATGTGAGTAAAAATGGGAAAAATTGCTTCTCTCTTTTGGGGCTTTCATTTTGCAGGGACTATTTTAAACCATGGGGTTTGGGAATGCTGCCACATAAAATGATGCGGGAAATTGTTGAAAATTGGGTTCAACCATTTTTTCAATGCCCTTGTTTATAACCCAAAAACTTTTGGGAAAGATCAAAAAAGGGCTCAATTAAAAAATCCCACTTTTAAAAATATTTTAAATTTTTCTCTACAATGTAGTTCTTTCGATGTTTTAGTTGGGATCGAATAACGGACACTGTGAAAACTCCGAAAATTATTAAAAAAAAATTTTTTTTTTCCATCTTGCCAGTAAATATTAAAAAAATTTTTTTTTTCCATTAAAAAAAAAAATAGGGGAAATTATTATATTAAAAAATTTTTTATTCTGAGAAAAAGTGTGTGTGTGTGTGTTGTGTTGTGTGTGTGTGTGTGTGTGTGTGGTGTGGTGGGGCGCGCGCCCCGCCCCCAGTATGTGAGTGGTCACAGCAACTGAGAGAGGGGAGAGAGAGAGAGATGGAGAAGCCCCCAAAAAGTCCCCGGGGGATTTTCCCTCTAACATATCAAACAAAGGGGAGAAAAGAGAGAGGGGGTGGGGGTGGGGTCGTGCCTGATGCCCGCAGATGACGCCCCAAAAATTAAGGGTTTTTTAAACGGTACAAAAAGAAAGAAAAAGAAGGAAAAAAAAAAAAGGGGACTGAAGGTTAAAATTTGAACAACTGTACTTTGGGTAGAAATGACTTTAGTGCGAACAGGGAGCCCTCACCTGAAAATTTCGTGTCGGGTTTAGAGAGAGAGAGAGAGAGGAGAGAGAGTGGCTTTCTCTCTTTTCTCTCTTCTCTCTCTTTTGTTTTTGTCAGCTTTACTGGTGATTTCTAAAAGGGCCAAAAAGTTTTAGGCCCTTTTCGTTTTTGACCCTCGCGCCCTTTCCCCTCTTCCCTTTCACCTCTACCTCTTCACGTGACCATTTGCGTGCGTGACGACACTCAATATGTTTAGAAATTTCCCGTTTGACACCTACACAAGGGAACTCCGGGGGGGGGAAAAAGGGGGGGGCCCGGGAAAGAGGGAAAAATCCCTTTCCCCGTTTTGTCTTCTCGCCACCTTTGTTTGGACTTTTCCCCCGCATGTAAATTTTGCTGTGCCAAATAAAATTTCTCCGGTGGGGAAAAACTTTCACTTTGCCCCGGGTTTTATGTTTTTGCTTTTTTGAACGAGGAATTTTTTGGGGGAATTTTACATGTTCTGGCGGATTTTTCTGGTACAGATCTTTACCCACTGACAGTTTTTGCGCTCCCCGAAATGTCCAGTGCGAGGGAGTCCCGGTGGTGCTGTCTATAAACCGGGAGAAAACCTCCATCTTGGCCAAAATGACCGGTTTTTTACCCACCAATAAAAGAGAAAAAAACAACTGTATTTCCCGTTGGAAGTGGTAATCCCATGCTGCAAAAGTAGATGAGGAAATTTTTTTTTTTTTTTTAAATTTTAGGGAGAAGATGTGATTAGCCAAAAGGGGGGGAAAGGGGGTCGAGGGAAAAAAAAAAAAGAAGAAAGGGTGTAAGCGGGGGGGGGGAGGGGGGGGGGGGGTAAGGGAAAGAGGTAGAGAAAAAAAAATGAAGAAGGGATGTTTGCGGGGAGGGGGGGGGGGGGGGATAAGAAAAAGGGGCAGAAGAAAGAAGAAGGGGAAGTTTTTTGCCCCCGGGGGGGGGGGGGGGGGTGGGGGGGATAAGGAAAAAAGGTCAGAGGGAAAAAAAGAAAAGGATGTTAAACGGGGGGAGGGGGGGGGGGTAAGAAAGGGTCGGAAAAGAAAATGAAGGAAGGGTTTTTAAACCTTCCCGGGGGGGGGGGGGGGGGGGGGGGGGAGGGGGTAAAAAGGTCGAGGGAAAAAAATGGGAAAAAATGAATAAGGGGGGGGGGGGGGGGGGGAGGGAAAAGAAAAAAGGGCAGAGAAAGGGAAAAGAAGAAATTTTTTCCCCCCGGGGGGGGGGGGGGGGGGGGGGGGGAAAAGGGGGGGTTGGGGGAAGGTGAAAAACAGGCAAAGGGAAAAAAAGAGAAAAAAGGGGGGTTTTTTTTTCGGAAGGGGGCTTGAAGACAGACAAGGAAAGGGGGAGAAAAGGGGGTTGTTGGGGGGGGCTGAAAAACAGACAAAGGGAAAGGGGGGAAAAAGGGAAAAAGGGGGAAAGTTGGGGGGGGGGGAAGAAAAGGGGGAAAGGGGGAAGGGAAAGGGAAGGGGAAAAAGGGGAATTGTTGGGGGGGCTTTAAAACAGACAAAGGAAAGGGGGAGAAAAGGGGGAATTTTTTGGGGGAAGGGAGAGAAAAAGGGGGAAATTTTTGGGGGAAAACTGAAAAAAAACAAGGAAAAGGGGGAAAAAAAAGGGGAATTGTTGGGGGAAGGCTAAAAAACAGACAAAAGGGAAAGGGGGAGAAAAGGGGAATTGTTGGGGGGGAAAGGGTGAAAGAAAAGGGCAAGGGAAGGGGGGGGGAAAAGGGGAATTGTTTTTTTGGGGGCTGAAGACAGACAAGGGAAAGGGAGGAAAAGAAAAGGGGAATTGTTGGGGGAAGGGTGAAGAAGACAAGGGGGGAGGGAAAAGGGGGTTTTTTGGGGGAAAAGGGTGAAAACAGCAAAGGGAAAGGGAGGAAAAGGGGGGAAAAAAATTTTTGGGGGGAAGGGGTGAAAACGACAAGGAAGGGAGAGAAAAGGGGAATTGTTGGGGGAAAACTGAAGACAGACAAGGGAAGGGGGAGAAAAAAGGGGAAAATTTTTGGGGGAAGGCTGGGAAAACGAAAGGAAAAGGGGGGGAAAAGGGGGGAAATTTTTGGGGGAAGGGTGAAGCAGGGGCAAGGGAAAGGGGGGGAGGGAAAAAGGGGAAATTTTTGGGGGAAAAGGGAAAAGAAGACAGACAAGGAAAGGGGAGAGGGGAAAAAGGGGGAAATTTTTTGGGGAAAGGGTGAAGGAAGCAAGGAAGGGAGGGGAAAAAAGGGGAATTGGGTTTGGGGGAAGGGTGAAAACAGACAAGGAAGGGAGGGAAAAGGGGGACATTGGGTTGGGGGAAGGGCTGGAAGACAAAGACCGGAAAAAAAAAAGGGGAAAATTTGTTTTTTGGGGGGAAAGGGTAAGAAAAACCCCCGGGCGGGGGAAAGGGGGTTTGTTTGGGGGCTAAGAGACAAGGGGGGAAAAAAAGGGTTTTTGGGGAACTGGAAAAACAAGGAAAAAGAGAAAGGGGCAATTTTTGGTGGGGAAAAATTAAGGGGACAGAAAGGGAAAAGGGGAAAGGAAACCGGGGAAATTTTTGGGGGGGGCCCGAAGCCGCAAGGAAAAAGGGATTGGGGAAAAAAGGGGAAATTTTTTGGGAAGGGTGGGCCCGACAAGGAAGGGGAGAAAGGGGGAAATTGGGTTTTGGGGGAAAACTGAAGACAGACAAGGAAGGGGAGAAGAAAAGGGGAAATTTTGGGGGAAAGGGTGAAAACAGACAAGGAAAAGGGGGGAAAAGGGGGTTGTTTGGGGGGGTTTAAAACGACAAGGAAGGGAAAAGAAAAAGGGGGGAAATTTTTGGGGGAAAGCTGAAGACAGACAAGGAAGGGGGGAGAAAAGGGGAATTGTTGGGGGGAAAAACCCGAAGAAGACAAGGAAGGGGGGAAAAGGGGAATTGTTGGGGGGAAACTGAAGACAGACAAGGAAGGGGGGAAAAAAAAAGGGGGAAATTTTTGGGGGAAAGGGTGAAGAAGACAAGGAAAGGGGGGAAAAGGGGGGTTTTTTTGGGGGAAGGCTTTAAAAACAGGGCAAGGAAGGGAGAAAAAAAGGGGGAATTGTTGGGGGAAAGGTGGGAAAAAGAAAGGGAAGGGGGAAAGGAAAAAAAGGGGGAAATTTTTGGGGGGAAAGGGTTTTAAAAACCGACAAAGGGAAGGGGGGAGGGAAAAGGGGGAAATTTTTGGGGGGGGGCTTTAAGGGCAGACCCAAAGGGAAGGGGGAGAAAAAGGGGGAAATTTTTGGGGGAAGGGTGAAGACAGAAAGGAAGGGGGGGGAAAGGGGGGAAATTTTTGGGGGAAAAGGGTGAAGGGCAGACAAGGAAGGGAGAGAAAAAGGGGGAATTTTTGGGGGAAAACTGAAGGGCAGGGCAAGAAAAAGGAAAAAAGGAAAAGAAAAGGGGAATTGGGTTTGGGGGAAAACTGAAGGGCAGACAAGGGGGAAAAGGGGGGAGAAAAGGGGGTTTTTTGGGGGGAAGGCGAAAACAGCAAGGAAAGGGGGAGGAAAAGGGGGGGAAAAATTGGGGGAAAAATGAAGACAGACAAGGAAGGGGGAGAAAAGAAAAAAAAAAAAAAGGGAAATTTTTGGGGGGAAAAATGAAGACAGAAAGGGGAAAGGGGGGGGGAAAAAAGGGGAAATTTTTGGGGGAAAGGGTGGGAAAAGGCCAAAGGAAAGGGGAGGAAAAAGGGGGGAATTGGGTTTGGGGGAAAACTGAAGGGAAAGGGAAAAGGGAAAGGGGGGAGAAAAGGGGAATTTTTTGGGGGAAGGGTGGGAAAACAGGGGCAAGGAAGGGAGAGAAAAGGGGGGTTTTTTGGGGGGCTGAAGACGACAAGGAAGGGAGGGAAAAGGGGAATTGTTGGGGGAAAGGGTGAAGCAGACAAGGAAGGGGGAGAAAAGGGGAAAAGTTGGGGAAGGCTGAAAACGACAAGGGGGAAGGAAGAAAAGGGGGAATTTTTGGGGGGAAAGGGTGAAGGGCAGACAAAGGAAAAGGGGGAGAAAAAAAGGGGGAAATTTTTGGGGGGGAAAACTGAAGCCCGACCAAAGGGAAAGGAGAGAAAAGGGGGGAAATTTTGGGGGGAAACGAAGACAGACAAGGAAAGGGGGGGAAAAAGGGAAATTTTTGGGGGGGAAGGGTGAAGACAGACAAGGGAAGGGGGAGAAAAGGGGGAAATTTTTGGGGGAAAACTGAAGACGACAAAGGGAAAGGGGGAGAAAGGGGAATTTTTGGGGGAAAATGAAGGGCAAAAAAAGGGAAAGGGAGAGGGGAAAAAGGGGGAAATTTTTTGGGGGAAAGGGTGAAGACAGACAAGGAAGGGGGGGAAAAGGGGAAATTTTTGGGGGGGGAAACCCGAAGGGCAGGGCAAGGGGAAAGGGGGAGAAAGGGGAATTGTTGGGGGAAAAGGGTGAAGCAGAAAGGAAGGGGGGAAAAAAAGGGGAAATTTTTGGGGGGAAAACTGAAGAAGACAAAGGAAAAGGGGGAGGGAAAAAAAGGGGGAAATTTTTGGGGGGCTGAAGACAGACAAGGAAGGGAGGAAAAGGGGAATTTTTGGGGGGGAAAGGCCCGAAGGGCAGACAAGGGAAGGGGAGAAAAAAAAAGGGAATTGTTGGGGGAAGGGTGAAGACGACAAGGAAGGGGGGGAAAAAAAAAAAGGGGGAAATTTTTGGGGGAAACTTAAAACAGACCAAAGGGGGAGAGGAAAGGGGAAGTTGGGGGGGGTAAGAAAAACCCAAGGCCCAAGAAAAATTTTTATTTAAAACGACAAAATTTTGGGGGGGTTTTGGGGCCTTTAAAAAAAAGAAGGGGAAAAAGGGGAATTTTTTTGTTTTTTTTAAGGCTTTTTTTAAACCCCGGGAAAAGGGAGAAAAAGGGGCAGGGGGGTCTAAGGAAAAACCGGAACCCGGGAAAAGGGGGTTTTGGGGGGGGGTGAAAAAAACCCCCGACCCCCGGGAAAAGAAAAGGGGAATTTTTTGGGAAAAAAAAACAACCCCCAAAAAAAAAAAAATTTTTGGGGGTGGGGCTAAGAAAACAAAAGGGGGGGGAATAGGGGGGAATTTTAAGGGTAATCGCCCCGGGTTTAAGGAAAAATTGTTAAGGAAATAAGACAAAAGGAAGGGAAAAAAGGGGTTTTTTAAAATTGGAAAAAACCAAAAGGGGGAAGAAAGGGAAAATTTTGGGAAGGGTTAAAAAACAAAGGGGGAAAAGGGGTTTTGGGGGAATAAAAGCAAAAAGAAAAAAAGGGGGTATTGGGGGGGGAAAACAGAAAAAGGGGGAAAAAGGGGGGGTTTTAAATTTTGGCCCGGGGGAGAGAAAAAAACCAAAAACAAGAAAAAGGGGTGTTATTTTGGGGGGGGCTGGGGCAGACAAAAAGGGGGAAAAAAATGGGAAAATTTTGGGGGAACTTAGGAAGCAAAAAGGGGGGAAAAAAGGGGGGGGGGGGGGTGGGGGGGGGGGGAAGTTTGGGGAAGGTGGTGTGGAAGGGGGGGTGGGGGTTGTTTGGGGGGCGGCGAAAAAACGGGGGGGGGTTTGTTTTTTTGGGGGAGGGGTAAAAAATTGGGCGGGAATCCTGTATCGTTTTTTTTTTGTTGGTTTTTTTTTATTGGGTTATCGAAAATATTTGTTCCTTTTTTTAAAAACTTCACAAAAAAAAGGGACAAAACCCATTTTACAACCCAATTTTTTCGCCCGCCCAATTAAAAAAAAACAATTGAAAATTAACCCATTAAAAAAATTTTTGTTTAAAAATTAAAGCCCGTCTGTAATGTTCCAAAAAAAAAAGTTTTTTAAAAAAAAAAAAAAAACCAAACACAAATTTTGGGTTCTTAAAATAAACTGGAAAGGGGGTTTTTACAAATTTTCTTAAAATTAAAATCCTGTCCCTTGTTTAAGGCCCAAAAAAATTTCTCCAAATAAGCAAACTTTTCTTTCAGAAGTTTTGTTCCCCCCCCCCAAAAAAATCAAACCCAAAAAAATCCTTTCCCCTAATTTTTTTTAAGGATTAAATTCCCCTTTCACCAAACCGTTTTAATCTCAGATTTCAAAAAATTTCCCCCCCCCATAAAAAAAACCCCCCCCCCCCCCCCCCTCCTCCTTTTTCAAAAAAAAAACAAAAAACAATGCCGCGCACAACCACACACACACACACACACACACACACACACACACACATTCCCATTTTTACATCTACATGCATACATACATTCATTCATACATACATACATTCATACACGATACGTGTCACGCATTGTGACCCCAAAGAGACCGGTCAAAGACTGATGGTCGGATAGGGATATGGGAACTCCGAAATAGAACGTGAATAAAGTGTTCTTTTTTATGTATGTACAAACAATCCTTTGCTTTTATGTTCATGAAGATAATAAGGCTTCGTGTGTTTGTGCTCCTACATGTTCTTGAGAACTCTTTCTCTCGCACCCTCTCTCTCTCTCTCTCTCATTCACTCACTCTCCCCTCCCCCCCCCCCCCCCCCTCTCTCCGTGTGAGTGCGTGCATCATGCGTGCGTGCATGCGCGCGCGTGTGTGTGAGTTTCTGTGTGTTGTGTGTGTGTGTGTGTGTTGTGCGTGTGCGTGCGTGCGTGCGTGCGTGCGTGTGTGTGTGTTCTCACGCGTGAAATCTGTGGAGGTATCTGCGCCATAGAGAATAGACAGACAGAGACAGAAAAAAGAAAGGAGGGCAAGCAAGCAAGCGAGTGAGGGAGCGACAGAGACAGACAGAGACAGACAGGACGGCAGCCACACAGACAGACAGAGACAGAGACAGACAGACTTCAAACTCCTAAGTCAATGCAGTTAAAACAGTGTTGGGCACATCTAATATTGATAACAAAGTCTGGCAACTTTATTTTAACAGCATCAACAGTCTATATTCCTCCTGCCAGTACAGATTCCTTTCCCATCGGAAAATCCACCCAACCCCCAACCCCCAGCCTCCCACCTTCACCCCTGCCCTACCACCCTTCCAAATGTATGCATCAATTACATCTATTAACAATACAAATTTCAGCAGTTACACATATCATATGTACATGTAGTACATATACGGATGGGGACGGAGATAATTCTTGGTGATATGCAGACAAAAACAAACTAAACAAAAACATCTGATGACTTTGTGTATTTGGTTTCAATGTATTTAATACTAATATATGCCAAACAGAAGATGGTTTCCTTTGTTCTTCAGAGTTGTTATAAACCATACAAATTGTCCCCAAACAGAATCAACATCTTTTCAAATGGAAATCAAGCACTTATTTTCCTTTTAGATGTACGTCCCTATGAAAACGAAAACAAACAAACCTACAAAAATACAGAGTAGTAGCATTCGCCATTGAATTATTTCAGAAACTACCAGACACCCCCCATCACACCCCCCATCACTCCCCAATATCTCCCCTCCCCATACTTCCTTCTCTCCACCCATTCCAGCTGTTGGTTTATTGTGGTCATATGGTTGGGTGGGGACACTTCACAACCCACACTGTAATCCTTCGCCACCTGCTCTTCCTGCCCTAGTGGTGCTTCTGTGGAAATCAATGGCACCCATCTCCCATGTTTATCCCTGCCCAAAGGAAAAATCTCCAGAAACCACCCCTTCCCCTGAAACCTCTACCTCTACTCATCCCGCCCTCCTTCCCCCTCCACCCCTCCCCCCCCCCCCCCCCCCCCCCCCACCCCCCCCAAAAAAAAAAAAAAAAAAGATTGGCTCTTGACTGGAGAGAGAGCAAGGTCTTCAAAGGTACAGTCTTTTAGTTTTAGAATGTCTGACTCCAGAAGGACCTGCCTGTCCTTATGTGGCCTGATGATGCAGAAAAAAATGATGACGGCCAGACCTTCACTTGTATATAGACTAAAGCCTAACTCCAGCAGGATCTATTCGTCCTTGATGTAGTAAATAGAAACGGATGAAATGAAGACGGCAAGATGTACATGGGTCAAGGTCTAACTCAATCAGGACACATTTGTCCTTGCTACTGTGACACACCGCAGAAAAAATGAAGACAGCAACATCATCAGATGTTCAGGAGGTTAAGGCCCAACTCCATCAGAACCTGTCTGTCCTTGTCGTGGTGAGATGGCCCAGGCAGAATGAAGACAGCCAGATCCTCAGATGTAGAGGGGCTGAGGCCCAATTCCAGCAGCACCTAGCTTTCCTTGTGGTGGTGAGGTGACGTTGAGGGAGAAGGAAGGCAACAACATCCTCAGATGTTCAGGAGAGGGGGTGGGGGGTGAGGCCCTGCTCCATCTAGACCTGGCTGTCCTTGTGGTGATGTGATGAGGTTGAAAAAGAAGGAAGGCAGCAACGTCCTCAGATGTAAAGAGGGTTGAGGCCCAACTCAAGCAGCACCTGTTTGGCCTTGCCGTGGACTACAGTGGTGTTGTTCTCCCAATCGAGTTTGGCATCTGCGATCTTCTGCTGCAGGTTGTCAAGTGCCTCCTGAGGACACAGAGATAGACACTGTCACAGATCTGACAACAGCTTGTGAACCTCCATCGTGCTTACTGATACCCTGTACTCAGACACATACGAAAGTCTTTATATCTTTGGAACCATTGAAACTATTCGAATGGAAATGTAGATACCTTTCAAGCATGGAATTTACTCTATGTCAGCAAACTTTGGTGTCTGTGCATCAAAAAGAACAGAAGTAAGTGGTGACACCCATACTTTAAAGAGCTATAACTGTGAATCAAAAGAAAAAAACGTGACTGGTGGACCTAGAACTGTGAATCAAAAAGAAAAGAAGTGACTGGTGGACCCATACTTTAAAGAGCTGTAACTGTGAATCAAAAAGAAAAGAAGTGACTGGTGGACCAATACTTTAAAGAGCTGTAACTGTTCACAAAAGAAAAAAAAGTGACTGGTGGACCCATACTTTAAAGAGCTGTAACTGTGAATCAAAAAGAAAAAACGTGACTGGTGGACCCATACTTTAAAGAGCTGTAACTGTGAATAAAAAAGAAAAGAAGTGACTGGTGGACCCATGCTTTAAAGAGCTGTAACTGTGAACCAAAAAGAAAAGAAGTGACTGGTGACCCATATTTTAAAGAGTGGCAACTATATCACAGCGAATATAGTGTGCATTCCGGAAGACCCGCATTGTTTGTTAAAGCAAATTCCTGAGGACTTTTTGACCACAGTGCGTCCAACAGAACCTGCAACATCTGAATTGGGATAAATGCAGTAAAGACACAGCAAAACCTATGTAAAATGTCTAGGTACTGTGGAGCCACACCGTCCAAACTGTGTAGTCAAGAGCAACGTCTGCTGAAGGTTACACAGAAGCCGGAGCAACGCCATACTGACGAACACAGCTCACACAAAAAAAGAGATAAAGGCGGAAGTTTGACAGTAACAGAAAACAATAAGTACAACGACTCTCTAAGCATTGTTTGTTAAGCAAACAGGAAAAAATATGCAGAAGAAAATTGATAGAGACATGAAAGAAATGAAGACGAAGGGTTTGGGTCAAAAATAAGATAGATTAAGATAGCAAAAATTAGAAATTGCATTTCTTTACAACCTGATACCGTTTCACTACTAGTGCAGTCATGCCACGTCTGTAACCTTCGCTGCACGTCGCGGGTATCACTTGATTAATAGTCATGATTTGCACTTGATAACTGACTTAGTTTTGCAGCCATCACTTCAAAATTTTATTGCTTCCGTCAATAAACCGTAGCCCCACATCTGTACCAGATATTGTTTGTTTTTGTCAAGAAACAAATGAGCAAACAACAAAAAAGAAACAAAACAAAACCAAGGCTAGGCTCTCTTCAGTAAAAAAAATATGGGTCCCTGGAGACCCATGCCATAAGGCAAGATTTGTTTCCTTTACAAAATGCATGGGTCTCTTACAACCTTGGACAGACGGGAGGCTTTATTCCTTTACAAAATGCATGGGTCTCTTACAACCTTGGACAGACGGGAGGCTTTATTCCTTTACAAAATGCATGGGTCTCTTACAACCTTGGACAGACGGGAGGCTTTATTCCTTTACAAAATGCATGGGTCTCTTACAACCTTGGACAGACGGGAGGCTTTATTCCTTTACAAAAAGCATGGGTCCCTTAAGACCCATGACGCATTGCAAGGCTTTATTCATTTACAAAAAGTATGGGTAGCTTAAGAGCCATGACGTATGGCGCACATTGATGAACAGCAAAGGTTAAAGTCTCGCTACTTTTTGATCGGAGCTTTTGGCCAATGTCAAACAACATTTTGAATTACTGTTGTTCTTGTTCTGACACTGATGCCAGTGAGGTCCAACACTCACTACACAAACCTCCTTCTTCCTTTTCTGCGGGGCATGAACACACATTAACACAAACTCAAGTTGATTTGCGAACATGCACAAAAATTGCCCCCCCCCCCCCCCCCCCCCCCCTTCCGCTTGGGTAAATGGTTCATTCGTTTCCTTTGTCGAAGGCAAACTCTTGTATCAAATTCTTCCCTTAGCTCTCAAAGTCTGCTTTTCTGTCATAACTATCGACTTCTGATACACGTCCGTGCACTGGCATACTACCGAAGTTAACTGCTTTTTTTTGTCTCCAATGTTACCTGGGGAAATACAGCAAAGCATGCTTTTTAATGATCGTAATTCTTCCTTCTTTAACCTTTTTCCCCATTCATTTGACAAATGTCTGCTCTGACAAATAATTAATGTCACAGTTAGTTTAGTCTGTAATTAACGAAAACAGTTGAGGGGTTTGGAATTCCTCAAGAGCACAGATCGGCCATTCTAACAGCTGCCCCTCAACAACAAGAAAATGTATTTAGGCACTTTCAAGTTTAACGCTTAAATTCGCATTTGCAAAGCTCAAATTACACACTCTTTTTCATCATACATGGTACATTCCTGTATAATTCAAATGACCATCTTTTTTAATGGATAAAACGTGCTAGCATATGAGTTCTTTTGAAATCGGCATGTGTCCTTCCATTCCAGTATGATATGTCAAGGCTAAATTTAGTGAATTTCTTGACCAGCATAAACCCACAATACTGAGAATGAATAGGACCAACGACTGTGTTAATGTGCCATGCACACACACACACACACACACACACACACACACACACACACACACACACACACACACGTGCACGCGCACGCACACGCACACACATATCACAGCTCGCCTCATCACATCGGCAAATATGATATAAGAATCTGTATGCTGTCACACTGAAGCGACACATAAATGTTTGGTCTCACACTGAAGCAACATAATATAAGTATTCGTAAATACTAACAACATTAACAAAAACAAGAACAATCGCCATCACCGCCATCACCATCATTACGATTTTAACATTGATGACAACATCAATAACAGCTGTGATAATAACAAGAAAAGCAAGAATATGGTGTGATAATCAGACGAACGACCATAAGGAATACAAAGAAGAAGAATTTAACCAAGTTCGGTGCTCAGCCAAAAAACGACTGGAGAGCAATGAGGAGGGGCATATCAGGGCTGTCACTTCGTCAAAGTCAGTTCCTTTTATTGTTTTACGTAGTTTGGGGTTGGATGGCTGTTTTGATTTACCCCTTTTTTCTCTCTCTCTCTTCTTTGAACGCAAATAATTGCTTTAATTTTTTCTTCCATAAGGTTTTCAATCAGATGGGAAAAAAAGCTATCTCCTTCAGGTACTCAAAAATTACATGTGGTAAAACATTTCTAAAGAAGAAGGAATATTTATGATCATCATCATAATCATCATCATCATAGGAAAAATGTTTCTGAATTGTTTGCATGTTGTTGTTGTTGTTGTTGTTGTTGTTGTTGTACCCTTAAGACTCCTTCGTAGGCTTTTTCCATAGCGTTGACCTTGACGTTGAGCGTGTTGATTTCTTCATCCCTTTCCTTCACCAAGCGGTCTCGCTC
>CM031626.1:52891738-52931738 GCA_018398815.1 Conus ventricosus
TGGCAACAATAATCCCTTTCTGTTGTTTCACAGAATGTGAGAATTTGAGGGATTTTTTCAGTCAGGTGTGGCAATAATCATCCTTAATTTTGATGTTTCGCAGAATGTAAGAATTTGGGGAATTTCTTTTTTTTTTTCTCATCCAGCTGTGACAACAATCATCCTTTTCTGTTGTTTCACAGAATCTGAGAATTTAAAAGATTTTTTCTTCTCGTTCATTGTGGCAACAATCATCCTTTTCTGTTGTTTCATAGAATGTGAACATTCACATATCAGACATTAGAACTGCCGTTCCATTTACTGTATATGAGTAACCTAATGTGTACTGCTAATAATGGCTCTTGATGGTGTCCACCGTGTCCGACGGATGAGCGGGCAGGCAGGTCATCATCTGCTGATTTGGGAATGAAGACCAATTCCTATGGCACAAAGTCATCCGCAGACGCTGCATGGAAAGGAGTCCTGCAAGGATGGGGCCTGTTTTGTTCGATCCCTCTTTTCCTGGATGGCGGCTGCTCTGTTGCGTTCGAATATCTTTGTGCCCTGGGTACATCATTGCTTCGACTGTTTTATATCAAGGGCGACATCTTCCCAGGAAGCAGTGTCGATGTTGCAGCCTCTGAGATTGGCCTTCAATGTGTCTTTGTATCTCTTGAGAGGCTTACCTTGGTCACGTTGTCCTTCCTTCAGTCGTGCATAGAACAGCTCATTTGGAGTTCTGCGGTCCTCCATATGGACAACGCGTCCTGTCCATGGACCTGGCTTTTGATAAGTATACACTCAGTACTGGGTAGGCCACACTTCTTCTGGAACTGTAGGTTATACACTCTGTCTTGCCATTTGATGCTGCAGATCTTGTACTTGATGGAATTGTTCGAGTTGCTGATGTATTGGCGGTACGTGGTCCACGTCTCACAGTGGTAGAGGAGAGCACATGGAACCACAGCTCTGTACACAGCAACGTTTGTGCGACATTTGATGCCATGGTCTTACCACAGACTCTTTGAGAGTCTGCCAAAGGCAGAGCTGGCCTTTGAGATGCGCAACATCATTTCTGCATCCAGAGATCCATAGTTACTAACAGTATTGTTCAAACTGCAGAACTTGTCCACATTTTTTATCACTGTGATGTTGATGACGACAGGTGGTAGTGGTGCACTGCCAGCAGCGGACGGGGAAGGTTGGAACATGGCCTCGGTTTCACCAAGACTGTTTTAAGTCGAAAGCGTTGACAGGCCCTTGCAAAACAATCTGTGGTGCACTGGATATCTTCATGGGAGTGCGCAGCCAGTGCACAGTCATCATCAAAGAGGAACTAATTCAGAAGCGCATCAAATAGTTTAGTCTTGGCCTGAAGTCGTCGAAGGTTAAAGAGTTTGCCATCTGAACGAAACTGGATGTATACTACCTTGTCACAGCCCCGGAATGCATCAATCAGCACTGCAGCAAAAAGAATGGAAAAGAAGGTGGGAGCTAAAACGCATCCCTGCTTCACTTTGATTTTCACTAGGAATGGGTCAGAAGAATCTCCATTTCTTGCATCGCCTGATGCCATCATGGAATGAAACGATCAGTGAGATTAAAGTTTCCAGGAAACCAAACTTGTGAAGGATCTTCCACAAGCCAGTCCGATTAACGGTGTCAAAGGCCTTGATGAGATCAGCAGACACCATGTGGAGTTCCTGATTCTGCTCACGACACTTCTGTAGCTGGCGAACAGCAAACACCATGTCAGTTGTGCCCCTGCCTGCACGAAACCCTCACTGTGATTCAGGACCGATGGAGTCTGCTATGTGGGTAATGAGTCTGTTCAAGGTGACTCTCCTGGCAAGAATGTTTCCTGCAATACACAAGAGGGGAATCCCACGATGATTGCCACAGGACGCATCATCACCCTTCCTCTTGTAGATGTGTACAATAGAGGCGTCTCTGAGGTTTGGGGTACTTCTCCCTTTTCACATGTGGACTGGAAAAGGTTGGTCAGCTTTTCCAGGAATATCTCGATTCCATTCTTGTAACTGTCAGCTGAGATTCCATCTGCTCCTGGTGCTTTCCCGGACGTGGTCTGCTTCAGAATCTTCACAGTATCTGCACTGGAGGGTGGGTCTGCCAGAGATTTTCTTCACTGGCTGTTGGGGGAGCGCTGCGACTGCTTCTTCAGAGACTGACGAGTCTCTACTCAAGAGAGCATTGCAGTACTCAACCCAGCGAGCAAGGATGCCAGTCTTATCTGTCAGCAGTGTGCTCTGGTCATAAGCACGAATGGGTGTTGATCCAGTAGTCTTTAGTCCATAGATGGTGTGGAGGCCCTCGTGAAATGTCTTCATGTCGTTGATGTCATCCGCAGCTTGCAGACTTTCTGCTTCTTTTCCCACCAATCATTCTTCACATGCCGAAGCTTCTGTTTGATGAGCTGTCTAGCTTGCTGGTACTTCTGTTTCTTCTCGCAGGTCTTGCCCCTGAGGTGATCTCTGTAAGTCTTGTATAGCACGTCTATGAGCTTGTTGATCTCTGTTAATAATAAAGAACTCTTGATTGTGTACACTAACAAATAATAACACATCTGTGACTTTCGTTGCATTGATGGACAAAAATAAAGTTCAAGAGCTTATTCAGACACTAATCATTTTTGGTTATTGTGATTTCTTGTCAAGTTGTGACAAGCACAAACAATTTCTCTCCAGTATGGCAATGTGCATGCATTTTAAAATCAATTTCTTAAGCGTTTCTTTCCTTAACAGGGCACACTCCAATGACCTAACAGTGTGAAACAGTCAACGAACAGTGTAGAAACTCCCCTTTCTCCCTCCCACTTTTAAATCGTGGCATTGTGTAAATATCTTCTGAAAATCTATTCTCCTAAAGTCTTCAAAATAATACAGTGATTTTTTTTATTCGCTGTTTTACTTATTATCGATTTATAGGCCTTCAAATTGCAATATAGGCTTTTGTGATCTGTTTACATTAATTTACAGCCATAATTTGGACACAAATTATGAAATAAATCATCTATATCAAAGTATATAACAGCATAGGAAACAAGCTCGATTATTGCCCAAGTATATCGGGCACACACACACCTGTGTGTGTGTGTGTGTGTGTGCGCGTGCGTGCGTGCGTGCATGCGTGCGTGCATGCGTGCGTGTGTGCATGCGTGCGTGCGTATGTGTGTGCGTGCGTGCATGCGTGTGTGTGTATGTGGGGAGTTAGTAGGTAGGTAGGTGAGTGAGAGAGAGAAAGTGAGAGAGAGAGAAATACGTCACGCTGGATATAACGAAGCAATCAGACAGAAAATTAATTCGTTATAACTGGTGTGTCGGTTGTAATGAAAGCCAGATATAACGAAGCAATTTTGAATGCCCCCAGCTTCGACTGTATACACGCACACACACACACGCACACACACACACCACACACACACACACACACACACACACACACACACATATATATATATAAATATATAAATATGAATATAACCAAAGAGCCTAAAATGATTTTAAAAGTGCTCGACCCCTTGGGGAGCAACATTTGTCAATGATGTTAAAAGGAAGGTTAAAACTCAAGGGTTAAAACAGAGTTTTAACCTTGAGTTTTAACCTTCCTTTTAACATCATTGACATATATATATATATATATATATATATATATATATATATATATATATATTATGTATGTGGTTGTGTGTGTGTGTGTGTGTGTGTGTGTGTGTGTGTGTGTGTGTGTGTGTGTGTGTGTGTGTGTGTACCCTGGGGCTTCTCCTTCGCAGTTTACAGTCATTCTGGATAATAGATAAATTCAGTTTTAACACCTAGAATTAATTTAACGTTATCAAAACACGAAAAATCAATGTCCGGCTGTGCTGTCTGTAGTGTCCAAGTTGATAGGTTGTGAACACAGCATAATGCTGGAGCCTATACATCGAGAAAACATTGATGGGATGATGTCCTAAGCATCAAATGTGAAGGTGCGCATGCACGCATGCACACACACACACACACACACATACACACACACACACACACACACACACACACACACACACACACACACACACACACATACACGCGCACACACACACACACAAATCACACAGACACATGAACACAGACCCACACATAGTGTGTGGTATATATACATACCCTCTGTGTGTGTGTGTGTGTGTGTGTGTGTGTGTGTGTGGTGTGTGTGTGTGTTTGTGTGTGTGTGTGTGTGTGTGTGTGTGTGTGTGTGTGTGTGTATGAATATATATATATACCACAGAATTATGGACTTTGGTGTGTCTCTCTATTTGACACCAAGAGCACTGACACAATCAGCCGTGTCTCCCTGATGAGTCCGATCCAGCGGACGAAAGGGCCCTAGGAGCAGGCAATACAAATAGATCTGCCTTCGAAGGGGAGTACGATGGTTCCCTCAGGCTGCTAGTGAAGGTTTCTCATATTTATAATATATTCCCCCCATTTTTTTTCATCTTTAATTTTTTAAATTTTTTTAAAAATTCAAATCTTTGCCAAGTCATTACTATAATGACTGAAGAATTGTTAACCTGCACTTGTTTTCTCCCACTATTTAATTGTTCAGCAGTATATATATATATATATATATATATATATATATTGCTATACTTCCATGTACGAGTATGTGGGGACACAAAGCATGGGGCTACATGCAGACCAAGTGCACCCACATGCACATCTATCAAGTACTCTTTCATACAGCCGGCAAGAACATATCATAAAATAAACACCTCCAACAAGAAGGATGAGTGTGCATGTGCATGAGCATGCGCGCACAGACACACACACACACACGCATGCACACACACACACACACACACACACACACACACACACACACACACACACACACACACACACAATGCACACACAAAGCAAACATGTTCCGAAAGAGAATACATACCTGAAAAGCCTCACTCATGTAGTACATGAACAAGCACATATACACCAAAAATGAAACACATACACCAATAGTGGTATCCATGTTCAATGCATAGACTAATTACACCAATAATGATACACATGTACAACACATGTAAATATGATGGAATCCATGTACTACAAATACACCAAAAAGGGTATCTATGTACTACACATACCCCCAGTAATCAAATCCATGTACTACAAATACACCAAATATTGTGTCCATGTATTGTGCATACACCCTTAATGGTTCCCCTTTGCAAAACAAACATCAGTAATTGTACCCACATATTACATATACATCCATAATGGTATGCATGTGTTACACGTACACCACTAACTGTATCCTTGTAGTAGAACACATGCACCAGTAACAGTATCCATGAAGTATAATGCTGGAGCCTATACATTGAGCAAACATTGATGGGATGATGTGTGTGTGTGCATGTGTGTGTGCCTGTGTGTGTGCACGCGCGCGCCCTTCACATCTATTATAGAATCCATGTGTCAACAGATCTCCAACTGCCGCCACCATCCCCTGTCCATACTGTGATAGGTCTTTCAGGCGCAGATCAGCCTGACCAGCCATCTATGCACTCATCCCCGATCCCAGGATGACTAGATGGTCTTCGTCGTCTCGACGGACAAACAACAACAACAGAATCCATGTAGTGTCCATAACATACCCAAGTAGTGCATACACCAATATTGGTACTTATGTTATACATGTGTACCAACAATGTTACCATATACATGTACAATACACATGTACCTATAGTTACATTCAAGTGCAAGACACATACCGAGCTGGGTGCGGGTCTTGCCAAGTTCCGTCTCTAACTGATGAATCTTCAACCCCATCTCTGTCTGCATCGTCTTGTACTGTCGGGTCATGTCTGTGAAAGGGAATGAATGAATGAACAAATGGAATGAATGAATGAATGAATGAATGATGAGACTAAAAGGAAGAACCACTGAATGAACAAATGGAATGAATGAATGAATGATGAGACTAAAAGGAAGAACCACTGAATGAACAAATGGAATGAATGAATGAATGATGAGACTAAAAGGAAGAACCACTGAATGAACAAATGAGTAAACAAAAGAAGAATGTAAGGAAGAAGAAAAGAAAGGAGCTAAGATGAAAAGAAACTGAATCAAAAACAAAAATTTATATATTATAATTCATCAATAAATGAAGGAATGAAGGCAATGAGCACATGAATGAACAAAGTAAAGAAGAAAATGAAGAGACAAAGAGAGAAAGACAGAAAGAAAAAAAGAAAAAAAGGAAAGAAAGTGAAAGAAAACGAAGAAAGACTGGGGATAAGAAGAAACAGAAACACAAAGAGAGAGACAGACAGAAAGAGAGAGAGAGAGGCTGTAAGAAATAAATAAAGAGAACAAAAGAAATAAACAAAGAAAGAACCTAACAAAGAAAAAGACAGAAATGAAGAGAGAAATATACAATGTAAGGAAAAGAAAGCGAACAGAGAAAGAGAAGACAACAACACCAAAGAGAGAAAGACCCCACCCTCACTCCACTAGTAAATTTCATGTATTACAGTAAAATACAAGCAAGTGGAATCAACTCAGGACATCAACCCCACCCTGTCTCCACCAAAGATTCACAGCTATGAAACATGGACACATTCCTCCATTATCGTCAAGAAAGCTCTTGTACCTATTGGTCTCAACCTTCCCCTGGGCATTGAAAGAAATGGTTGACATGATCTTTTCTCAAAGTGTCCGGATGCATGTTGGATATTGTTCGTATTGCAATACTCAAGAAAACGCTGATGATGAGTGTGTCAGGATCTTCAACATGGACAACAATCTGAAGGACTATATGAATGTAACTCTTTCCCACTAATGTACCATCTCTGGTCAGGCGAACACAAAGGCAAATGGCGGCGTGTACCCAACATGAGGCAAGGCGTCAATCTGAGTTCAAACCTGGCATGTTTTGATTCGACATACTCCATCCAAAAATGACTAAGTCTAGGGAGAGAATTTTGAATCTCCTTGCTTTATGTACTGCTAAGGTAAAACAAAATTTGACTTATTTGCCCACGTGAGTCCCCCCCCCCCCCCCCCCCCCCACCCCCACCACAGCTTTTTTCCCCTAATTTCTTTTTTCTTTTTACCTTGTGAGCAAGTGAAGTAATACTACAGTGAGGCAAGTTTTAGATGAAATCATAGTGCACTATCTTATAAATTACACACACAAAAATGTAATGTATAACATGATGTATGATATATTTGACAACCACACAGTCAAAGTTTTATCAGAATTTTTAGCATGTAAGTGATAATGCAACCTGTCTGAATGGGCAGTAGACTATTAACAAAGTGATGAAGGATCTGTTCAACCCCCACCCTGTTTATTAAGAAATTTATGCATAAAGGGTTGATTCAAGCCCACGAACGTTCTGGCAAAATTATATGTTTGTAGCGGTGTGTCCAGTTTGACAAATCATGTAGTCTAACATATGTTGTGACTTGAAACATTTCCAACATTTGTTGTGACAGAAAGCACTAGTTCCTATCTTACAAAAGGACTACTGTACAGTAAGGGAGGCTAAAATGTAGCTGAAGTTATAACAGAAAGTCTTAATTCCTTGCTTTGCTTAGTATAACTGAAAGTCAAACTGAAGCTGAAACACAGGCAATGTTGTGATGTAAGACTCTACGTTGTTACTCAAGAGCAAGAACAATACTGTTGTAACTAAAGTGAAGCCAAAACATGGACAACAGGAACATTCAGCCCCTTTTGTCCCGGCTTTACGAAAGAATGTTGTGAACTAAAGTGATGTCAAAACATGGCCCATGTTGTGAGCTGACCATCCGACCCTCGACTGAAACCGGTTTGTGTAACCTGATTCCTGGCGCTCTATACATGACATGGTTCTACCCTTGGATTATTCATACGAAGATCTTCAGATCCTTTGTGATTTTCCAAACTACATGATCTAGCCTCAGGTGTACCATGAGATGGCAGGTGGACTGACCGGCATTTATGGCTTTCTGGTCGTCCATGTGTTCCTGAAGCAGCTGTTCTGCCTTGGACATGCGATCGTGCACCTGGGAGCTCACCGACTGTGCCCGCCGAGTCAGCTCTTTCCGCATGGCTGCAAAAGAACAGAAAAAAAGGAAGCCAAAATTGAAAATCCATGTATCCCTGCTCTTATACCATATAAACATATGTACTTCTCAAAATGTGATTGGAATATTTTTTCACAGATTCGCAAGAAGAACGAAGAAGAATGAATACATTTGGCTGAATCGTTTGAAAACTGAGAGAAGGTTCACTGTAGATGTTTCTCTAACAGTAGAATGCAGATTTGATCTGTTGTGATCTGTGCAACATGCACTTGTCTGTCAACACTTCTCCCTTTTGTATGAGTTCCTGAGTTCTCATGAATTTATTCTGCTGCTGTCTGTGCCATGCCCCAAGATTTCACAACTGTAAGGTAAAACAGGCAAAAAGTGTATCTTGTAAAGCTGCTATATGGCACTGGGAGACACAGCCTGTCTATAACACATGCATGCATGCAGCACACACATAACACACACACACACACTCTCTCTCTCTCTCTCTCTCTCTCTCTCCTTCTCTCTCTCTCTCCTCCTGCACTCTGTCTACATAGTCACATGTATGAATTTGTAGGTCAAACACATTGTTGATATGATAAGACAGTCAACTTCTTCTTTACCCTCCTTCTTGTTGCACCCCCTACCCCCCTCTGAAGACTCTCAACAAAACCATGAGATCTCTTAATTATTGAGATGAGTTTGATGAAAGTTTACATATTTGTGAGAAACATAATTAATTATATGTCACTTTTTTTTTTCTGAGTGAAAAAGGTCAGCTGTTGCATAATTTGAAATACACGCTTCTGACGACATGCGTTCTACAGGATCCCTGCATCAAGAATATCTTTTAACAAATCAGGTGACTTACCTGGCTACTAAATTGCAGATTTTTTTCGATGGCAGTATCAACAAATTTTGTACACATATACATATGCGTCACACCCAGATAACTGAGTGCCATCTTATAACTTCAGCACTGTTGCAAACAATATCTAGTAAAAATGAGTAATTTCACACACACACACACACACACACACACACACACACACATACACACACACATGAACAGTGAAAACAACAAATTCTTGATGGAAAGATATCTGCTGAAGCCCTGTAAGAATAATAATTCAAAGTTATTTATTTGCTTGCATAGGACTGCACAATCTCATAACTCAATAGCAAATTTACATTTCCCATTATCATTATGGGCTGGATAAAGGGAAATAACTAATGACCTTTTTTAAATTAAAAAGTTCATGTTTGAATAGGTGCTGCATTCCTTTGACTATCATTCACATGGATGGCACTGTCCACCATACATAAATGAATGAATTGATTCTCTTTACTTGGCAATAATTCATGGGAGGAAAAAAAAATTAAAAGCAACAATATACTCACATGTGCCCTCTCTCTCTCTCTCTCTCTCTCTCTCTCTCTCTCTCTCTCTTGGTAGTGATTTATTCAACTGGTATTAAAACAAAATCAACCAGAAAAAAAAAAAATAAACAAGCAAACAAACGAAAACAACAGCAAGTGAAAACAAAAAGACTAGAACAAGATAAATAACACTGTAAACACAATGATAACACTGTAAACACAATGATAACACTGTAAACACAATGATAACACTGTAAACACAATGATAACACTGTAAACACAATGATAACACTGTAAACACAATGATAACACTATGACTATGAAGCAACGACAACATTCAAGAATTTGAATGAATTTTATCTTTCTGCATGTCTCTCCCATATTCTACACCAGTCGTGAAAGTTGGGACATTTTATGCGCCATGCATATCGTCCACAAGGTCCTGTTTATTGTCTGTGTGTTGTTTCTCAAATATGCAATGAAAAGGATGACTACAAACAACACTTCTTGATAACTTGCGCCTTTTCTTACCCAGATGATCTTTAAGGGCCTCAATTTCATCCATCGTTCTCTTGTACTTGTCTTCAAGCTCAAGAGTGGCATCTGAAATGAAAATAACATTGTGAATATGAACATATGATAAGTCAATGATTAATATCAAACGCACTTCATGCTCAACAATACTTCCAGACACTGTAGCCCATTATACATATTTTGAAACTGCAAGCAGTCAAAGCTTCTATGGTGACAATATCCCTGTTGTCTGTATTTCCCTTACCATAATGCATGATAATGCAAGTCCTTTTGTAAGCTGCCATCTTCACTTTAAGTTTTCTTTCAGAAGTATCTAAGGGCATTAAAACACTTCCTGGCCAACTGTGAATCTGGACTTCACATGTGATCTGAGATCCTTCAACACAGCAACATGTTGAACCCAGTGTTGGTTATGTGCAACTTTAAGGAAGATGTTTGCATGCATGTTTGCCTACCTGCCTGAGTGTGTGTGTGTTGAAGGGGGGGGGGGGGGGTAGGGGAGGGTGTATGTATGTGTACATGTGTGAGTGCAAGCTTACACTGGAGTCTAACATCAGCATAATAAGCACCTGTAGAGTTATCTTAATCACCATACTGAAAATCTCGTCTCTGTCCAAGAAAAACACACACGCACAAGCACGCTCACATCATATCACACCAAAGACACAGTAAATGCTCAGCCTCCTGCATCATGCTAAAAGTAAGCAAACCTAACTGGCGAACTAGGAGTGTGGAACTGACAGCAGTTGACAACCTTCATTCGCCCCCATCGCACTAGCAGCAAACTGGCAAAAAAAAAGTCAGGGTGTTGCCCACATCTGTAAGCACTGGGAAGGGAGAAGAAGATTGTGGAATGACAGACATTTAGTTTCCTTGTCACAGCAGTACAAAACATGCTGGGTGCTACAGTGGATTCTATCAGTTTATTTCAATCACCACCCATACAGGCTTCCACAGCCCTCTTGCTCCACAACAAGATAATGTTGCTTATAGCCCAGCCGACCGCAGAGGGCCACATCAGGGCTGGCTCCACAACAAGACTAACAAGACTATGACTGTCAACACAGATGTCACATCTATTCTATTCTATGGTTGGCAGATCTAGAGAACAACAAAGTCCAACACCTAAAACCTTCAAGCATTCTTGAATAAGAGCTTCAGGTTTATCCTCAACAACGCAAGGCCAAAAGTCATTTCTAACATTGACAAACTGTTGGACAGACCTGTCAAAAAAGACTACGTCAGACAGAACAGTTAAAACAAAATCCTATCAACACAGAGTTAAACAAAAAAGAAACAAGCTTGGATTGGCCATGCACAGCAAAAGCCTCCTACCAACACAAGACAGGCATTTGACTAGATCCCACAGAGGAAAGAGAAAGTAGAGAAAACCTAGACAGACATGGCGTAGGTGCATGGATTCTGAAGCAAAGGCAGCCGGAATAATATGGGCCCAGCAGATGAAGTTATCCCAGGACTGAGTCTGCAGCACTGTCATCCTCAAAAAATTTAAAGGCATAAGTCAAAGAAGTCATTCAAGACGCCAGCGTTTTCTGGAAGGAAGCTGGTCTGTGATTAATGCATGCAGTCCAGAAGCTGGCCCTGTTGTTGGGAGTGACATCCCCTGCTACTTGGTGGCAAAGGAATCCGCTTGAACCTGTCTGTGATGTTTATCAGTGATCCTGCTAGCCATGTCAAGAACCAGTACAGCAAACTCAGCAAAGGCAAGCGGGTCAGAGAACAGGGAAATGCCGCTTCTAACTCACTTGCTTCACCACCGAGTTTTTGGGCGAAAGTGGCCTAAAAGCCGCCTTTTCCTGTGGCGGAAGAGAGAGAGAGAGAATCACCGGCAGACAGACAGAGAAGAGAGAGACAGAGAGAGAGACAGACAGACAGACAGAGAGGCGGGCACACACACACTCACACACACCCCACACACACACACACACACACACACACACACTATTTAAAAAATGTGTCCCTGGTTTACAGTGGCATACCCCTCACCTACGGTGGCGTGCTCCCGGTCTACATTGCAGGTGTGTCTCCGGCCAAAAAATCAATACTGCTGCACTTCCTCCCTACCCCCACTCCTTCCCACCCAGCCTGCCCGGTTACAACATATGACATTAGCCAACACTGCCCGCGTGGCGGCGCTCTTACAGCCTGGCCAATCATCGAGTTAAGCGTATGCTTCCGGGCGCTCACATGACTAGGTAACCCACACATTCTTTCGCTGACAGTCAGACGAGCAGGACGGTTTACTGTGCGGTGGGTGTGTTATTTTAATAACCGGTTTACCGAAGAACAGAATTGTGTATCTTAAAGGTTTGTTGGCTTGTTGAAGACAATATTGTTGACAAAGATACAGCTAGTTTTAATACGTGTTTGGCTATCGATGAGATTGTTCGAAAGTCGGCCGAAGCAAAACAAACCATCACGCGTTGATTGTTGGGAGCTGGCTTGAGACAGCTAAAGCCATGTTTAAAAAACATGGCGTTCATTTCTTAAGGCGGAGGTAAACACGGCTGATTCGTATGCTAAAAAACTTATATTTGAAACATTTTTTGCTGTTCCTCCCAAGTAAAAATGTTCCCAGTTTGTATCAGACTTGATTGATTGTTAACTACAGATTCAGTGTTCATGTAGCAAGCTGATCTGTGTATTAAGATGTGTATACTTTTCTACTTTTCTAATTCTAACCAGTTCATCTGCCTTCAAGTGTGCCCTTATGCAACTGAATGGCGATTTTCGAATGTTCTGGCAAACAAACTAGATAGGGCTAGGCAGACCTTAGTACATCTACCAGTATGGAGAGGAGTAGTGCGTAGCTGGGGTGGCGGCCTGTGGGGAAGTCAGCCTTGCTATAAATAGCCGTTTATACATGAACGGCTATTTTTAGTGTAGAGGAGTGAGTGCTCTGCTCCGCGCTGTGTGTGTGTGTGTGTGCGGGGGTGGTGGTGAGGGTGGAGGCAGTGGTGGTGTGTTTCACTCTGTCGCCCACACAGCAGCCCCAGCTTTCTTCTTTTTTTCCTTTCTTTCTGTCCGCCACCACCGTTTCACTTCCTCGCCAAGCCAGCTCGCGGCAGACAGCGCCTCTGCTGACGTCACAACCTCCCACCTGTCGACTTTGCTCGCTGCCTACGCCAGAGGTGGTGGTGTGCTGTTGGGAGCTGCTAACAGTGTTATTGTGAAGTGCAGCAAGAGGACTGCGGGGAAATCTGCCTTGCTATAAATAGCCGTTTTTTACATGAACGGCTATTTTTAGCAGCAAGAGGCCTGTGGGGAAATCCGCCTTGCTATAAATAGCCGTTTATACATGAACGGCTATTTTTAGCAGCAAGAGGACTGTGGGGAAATCCGCCTTGCTATAAATAACCGTTTATATATGAACGGCTATATTTAGCGGCATGAGTCTAACAGGATGTAGTGGTGCTCGTAACTGGGGCAGATGTGCCCCACCCCACCCCACGCATGCACACCTCCTCCTCCCACCCCCACCCACGCATGCACACCTCCTCCTCCCACCCCCACCCCACGCATGCACACTCTCCTCCTCCACCCCCCCCACCCCACGCATGCACACACTTAAGTCACTTAAGTTCTTAACTTAAGTTGCCTCAAGTCACTTAAAGTCACCCCAAGTTCTTAATTAAGTTTTTAATTAAGTTTTTAATTAATACTTCAAGTTCTTAATAAGTTCTTGATTAAGTTTTTAATTAAGTTCTTGATCAAGTTCTTAATAAGTTCTTGATTAAGTCATCCTTTAAGTACAACCAAGTTTTTATTCAAGTTCTTATAATTATCAAAAATACAATCTATGTTTTTATCTTAAATAGTAGATGTCTAATATAGTACACACACGCCTCAAAAAACGCGTCATCGTTGAGGATGTCTTGCTCAGCGTTCTCTGCATAGATCTTAAGGAAGGTCTTACATCCGAAGCAACCGCATTGATTACAATTCTGGTCTATGGAAATGCCTTTTATAGACTCCATGTCTTTATTTATTGACACCATCATTTTATAATACGCCATGATCTATTTTTATTAAAAAATTTAAAATTAAGTTCTTAAAATATTATTCCATTATAAATGGATCAAAATGATGCTTTGTTATTGGCGGTTTTGGCGTGCTGGTGTCTTTTTCTGCATTTAGTGGTTCAGATTTTTTTGATTGCTTTTGTTTCTGTTGCAATTGTGTATATATTTTATAGCCGCAATAAACTGCCCCCAACAGCAGCAATGGCGCCAAAAATGGCAACAGTTTTAAGTTCAATATCCATGAAGACTTTGGGGCCCTTGAATCGCATGGAGTTTTTATAGCTGGCATTGAATCAACTTGTTCTGGCGTTGGCGGTGTTATGTTTTCATGATGAGTCATATTCTGTAACATTAATTTTTTTTGTCTGTTCCACTCTGCTAATTTTCTTCCTGCTTCAACACGCCCAGGATTTTTAATGGTCTCCGCCTGATTCAGCGTTTTCTGCTGATTTTCTGGCTTGGTTACTTTCTCCACCTGGTTCAGTGTTTTCTGGTTCTGATGATTTTCCAGATCGTTCATTTTGAAGGGAAATAAAATCTATATGATTAAAAGTTATTAATCCCATGATTAATGGCGATAACAATGTTCCAAATTTGTAGTATAGATCACATCCTAGAGACTCTAATGACTTTGTTAAAACTGGATCTTGCGTTAAATCATACGTAAGATCTTGTTCAGAATCAATGGGAGCAAATCTACTGACTAGTTTAGTGTACAAACTAAGAACCGTTTGCCCCACACTTTTCACCATTCTAGACCCTAGCTGCGCTTCATACCTGTTATGATACTTTAAAATGTCTTGTGGCGACATCTGTTGAATCTGTTCAATGCTGAATTCAGTTCCGAGGAACTGTTTTGTTTTCCCACATGCTGCCAAAGAATACAGCCTCTCCTTTTTGGGCATAATAGCTTGATCATCAACTTGGTCATTCATAAGTTCAGGAAGGTTTAGGCTGCCTTGTAGCTGTAGGAGATCATCGCTGTTCATGTTTTTTATTAAATTATAATTATTTTATTTTTAAAAAATGAGCACCGAAAAAAACTATTGCCAACCTTGTATACCATTCTGCTGTTATTGGAGGCCTAAGTGTAGGATACTCAATGCTCGGTAAAAGCTTGTTAAGAATTAAACCAGCAGATCTTGGCAAACTAGACTTTGAGGATTCAGCAAAGCTGATTGCTATCATTGCAGCTTCGGTTGCTACGAAAGATTTTCTAGTTAAGCAAGGAATAATTCCAGACAATATAAATATGTAAGAAAAAAATACATTTAATAAAAAATGGCTTCACTCGCAATAATGATAGGCGGCGCTGTGGTGAATGCGCTTGCTTTTAGCGGAAGTAATTTCGCATTTAGTAAACTGCGGGATGACGGCGAGAGAAAAAGACATAACAAAGCTATGGAGGAACTAGCAGCTGCACAAGACGCCTATGAAAAGCAGAGACTTGAGCAGTTAGATTTTATTAATGACACACTGAAAGAACAGGGGCATGCAGCTTACACATTTAAAAATGTTGATCAAGCAATAAAACAATATTATCTTGTAACAGGCAAACCAATCGAGACATTGCCCCCACCAAAATTCAGTGACTTTTATCAACCATCAGAAAAACAAAAGATGCAAGAAATCGGGTTTATTGTCGTTGGTATGACCGTTGTGTATTTTGTTGCACATAATATTGGCTGAGTAAAAAATGAACAAAATCTATTATTCGCCAAAAGGATATTGGAAGGGTATCACAGCAATACAAAAGCTAAGCCAAGCAGCTGGAGTCAGTGAACAAACAGCAAAAGAATGGTTATCTAAACAAGCGATTTGGCAAATTTATTTACCGGCGCCTAGACGAATACAGAGACCACACTTTGTGAATACAATACCGAACGACACCCATCAAATGGGTCTTCTATATTTACCCTCTGATAGGATTAGACGAAAAAGATTTAAGTACGCACTTACAGTCATTGACATGGCTTCAAGATACAAAGATGCGGAGCCATTAACACAAAAGAGTGCTTCTGCTGTTGCTGTTGCCATACAACTGATATACCAACGAGGCCCGCTAACTTATCCTCGCATGATTCAAGTCGATGATGGAAAAGAATTTAAAGGGCAAGTGAATCAATTATTGTTGAAACATAGAGTTACCATTAAAAGAGGCATTCCAGGAGTTCACAGATCACAGGCTTTAGTTGAAAACTTTAACAAACAGTTAGCTGAAAGACTTTTCTCCTACCAGTATCACAGAGAGCTTATTGACAATTCTCGTAACACAGAATGGGTTAGAAGACTGCCCTCAGTTTTGCGCGCAATGAATAATGAAGAATTTAAAGGCCTAAAACCAGTACAAGCAATCAAAAGAAAAAACAATAAATGTTGCTAAAGGAGAGTCTTCATCCGGCAAACTATTACCATTTGGATTGAAAGTAAGGTACCTTTATTTACCGGGGGAAGCAGAAGGGGACACTCGCATCAGGGCAACCGATCCAGTTTGGAGTGTTGACCCGTATGAAATAAAAAGAATTGTAAAGATGAATCCGCCCGTGTATTATTTACGAGAAACTGACACAACAAAACAACCAGCTCCTCAAAGATCTTTTGTGAAAGAAGAACTGCAGATAATTCCGCCAGACACAGTTCCGCTTTAATTAATTTACGGTTCTCCAGTGCCCAATTGCATATGAAAACTCTGGATTAACAAACACCCGTTTTGTGTTTGTTCTATCTAACGACTTCTTTGTTACAACAGTTGTGTTGATCTCATGTAGATTAGATCGCAGTTTTACGTTGTCATGTTGAAAAGTCTTATTGCCAAACAATGCTTCTTTATAGTTGTCATGTGATATGTTTGACTGCACAACACTGCGAGATATTCCCTTTGCTTTCTTAATGATTTTCTCCTGGCTCGAAATACTGTACATTTTTGACCTTAACCCCACATACTCCTTGATCACCTTTCCAGATAATTCATCCTTCATCTTTCCTAAAACCTTCTTATTAGTAATTGAATGCAAAGGCGAATCTTTAGGATAATCGGACGTGTCATACCATCCTGCATACCCTTTAGCTACTTCTAATTCCATGTCTTTATAGATGTCTTCAGTAGGGATATCTATAACAAAACTGTCTGTATCTGTGTAAAGTACTCTGGACTCAGGATACGAGGGCTTAAAGTAGTCATAAAGAAACTCTAACATCAAAAGCTTTGATAATTCTAAAACAGTAAACCCAATAAATACAGGTTTGTCTAATTTGACTTTCTTTTTTTCATCATTATACCAAAAAGCTGATCATGAAATCTTCTGAAGTCCTGATAATTTGGTTTTGAAGTTAGCTTAATTGCTTCGTTCTCTTTGGTGACCAATCTAACATCTTTACGCTTGTGCGGATTCTCCATAGTCTTTCCGAAACAGCTGTTGTTCATCAGCTTGAAAAAGTCTTTTTCTGAAGCATCTGTGGATTTAGTTCTGAGATCAGTGTTCTTCATGATGTATGGTTTCATGAACTGTTCTTGATCAAAAGCAATTATGCGATGAACAGCTGTTAACTTCAAACCGTGTCTTAAATAAAATTGTAGAAGTCTGTAATGACAGACATAATTTTTTTTGCCCCCAAGATTAGGCACAAGTTTAGGCGGCTCTCTTGGATCCATCTTTAGACTTTCTGCTGCTAATGGATAGTCATTATGCAGGTCATGGAGTTTATGAGGATATTCTAAGTTAACTTCTAGAATGTATCCACGCTGTCGATCGGGCGTCAATCTGCCCAACCACTTTAATGCCTTTTGAATATTATTCGGATCGCCGCCTGTGTACATTTTAAAGTTGCGTAATGGAAGTGATTGCGCCATAGCCCATCCATACAGATTGTTTGCATCTAAATACATAAGATAGTTAGGCCTTTTACTCGGATCATAGTCGTCCAAGTATTTGTTGTTTGCTTTACAGTAATGATGCGATGCCATACTAATTCCTCCCCGCAATCCGTTTTCAATCATCTGAATCATTGGTAAATCTGACAATAAATCAATCTTTACTCCAGTAAACTTTAAGAAAGCGTCCCAACTCATCCCGGGTGCAGAAATATAATGCGCAGGATCCAAACTGTAATGTTTCATGCAGGTCTTTCTATAGTTTTCAAAGACGTCCGCCAACAAACATACATCTGCCATTAAATAGGAGTCATGATAGTCTCCCATCGTTTTACAATCTAACTTCTGCCACGCATCTTGAGCATGCTGGTAATCAGAATCACTGATGTCCTTTCCTCTGAGACTAGAAAAGAACGCGCCTTTAGGAGGAAGTGTGTTTTTCATAAAACCCTTTCCCAACTGTTCATGTATTCATAAGGGTAAACGCCCTTTTCAAAACAAGAGTTGATCAAAATATTCTTCCGTTATTGGGCGGGACTTTAAGGACATACCAGTGACTCTAATGAACCCATCATGTGCTGCATAGAGTCATAAAAAGACATGTTATTTAAAGTGAAACACATGTACTTTTCTGATGACTGTGCAATGCATGACACCCTAAAAGCATCGTCTACTGCTTTCATTATAAGATGAGAGTCGTAACCTCGCAAGTTTTTGAAAGAATACGCACTTCCATGTCTTGGGAAATCAAACTTTTAGTTGAAGATTGCATTTGTTATGCGCTGCTCCTCTGAATTTTCCGCTAATGTGATCATGGTCTCTTACTGTCGGATTCTCTGCGTCTGATGAGAGACCTAACCGCAAATCCAACAATGGTGGCTGAGTCATACTGTTGTTGGTCTTCAGGTGTCATTATGTTTTCAGATAAGTTTAGATTATTAGAACAGTCATTGCGCACTTGCTGCATGCGTTTTAAGAATGTTTCTGCGGAAATTTGGCCCTCTATATAATTTTGGCTTTGAATGAACCCATCCGACCTGACAACGATGAAAGCAAAATGAAAAATTTGATGATTACTCATTAAGACCGTTTTTCGAAGTTTTTGTGGCGCTGGCCCTTCATAAGGAACAATAAGCGACTCGAAGTCTGCGTAAACTACGTATGGAAAAATGTTGCATTTTTTTTCCAGTTCTTAAAACTAACTTTAGATCCAGGTGGGGCGTAATTAGTTTCTGTTTTAAACAATCTACAGAACTTTTACAATGTTTTATATGTTCACTCGCGGCTTGCACAGATGGAATTCTTGTTAAACATTTTCTGCAGAATTCTTGTTTATGTAATGCTTTGAAGTATGCCGCAATAATCTACTCATTGTGCGTATTAATGTGTAATGCGGTAGCCCCGCTGGTTGAAAACATCAGTAGTAAGTCAACATGTTTTTTGGGTCTGGTTCGCCTATTGTTGGACTGTTCTTGGACACTTTAATTGGCACCAAATTGTTTCCTCATCCCATGTGTATACATAACAGTTATTGGTTTGTTTTGTTCTTCAAACTGATCAATTTGGTCTACACTAACAGGAAAGGACACCCCACTAAAGTTAAGATCATTGATGTAAGGTGATAGTTAGAACTCTCTCTCTGCGTTTTTGCGGGCGTGATGCAGCCTTGCGAGAAACACACCACATAAAACATTTTTTTGTCGTCTGTATTCTTTATGTTTAGAACGCTCTTTTTGCAACTAATGCTGGAGGTAGTGGAATGAAAGACCTGCCTACAATCGGCGCATACTTAGCCTGTTTTAATCTGATCTCTAAGACTTCGCCCTCTGACCAACCAGAGCCTCTCATTTGGCTTCTTCAGCCGCAGCGTCAAACGGCAAGCAGTTCGTCTGCCCAACCGGGTGTTAAGTCTTTATTACAAAGAATAGTCTGTTGTTTAGTCGAGCCCCAGACTTCTAGATTTTTCTTCATTTATTGTTACATAGTCAATTAAAACAGCTAACATTACTTTAACTGGGGGGTCTATTGTTAGTTTACCTGGAACTTGAGAAATACATGAACAACACTTGCCTGTACGTTTTTTGGGGGTCAATGACTTCTAAATCAATATCATTAAAGCGTCTTGAAAAACGCTCTCTCTCAAGCTTTCCCTTTCAAACAATTCGTCTTGTCCTTCATATATTTTATCCATGTTGAGTTTCTTTTCTAACTCAAAATTTTTTATTTAAATTAAAAAAAAATTCTTAATCAGAATCAATATCGACGGTCTTTTTGCGCTTGACTCATAAACTAAAGTATAAACCCCTTTTGGTGTTGTTACTGTGAGCTGTTTAGAAAAAGGGTTTAATGTCTCGTTTACTTTTTTTAAACATTCCTTTTTATCTGCTCGGCGTCGGGCTGTTGAGAAAACTTGTCCTCGCCTTTCTTTGAAGATCAAACTTTTGTCTTTTGTAGTCATCAAAATGGGCCTGTAAACGATTAAATTCTTCATCCGTAATGTTTGAGTCAAAAAGGGCGCTTTATTTTTTGTCAGTTTAAACGAACTAAGTTTAGCCGTATTAGTTGAACCATAGCTGTGTGCTTTTGGAGTTTAGTTTTATAATTTTTGCCAGCCGCACTTACAGCTAATGAACACAGGCCGAGAGCTAAAGACAAACCTCCTAGAGGTAAAGCGCGGGGGCGCCTATGCCCGTTGCTAAGAGACCAACACTCGTTCCTGCTGATAGAGCGCTTATAGTCGATGCTCCAGTATTAACATAAGTAACAGCATTTAAAGGCAGCGAATACCTTCGTTTGGTTTTGCTGTATTTTGAAAGGTCTTGCTCTAGTTTTGCTGCATTTGTGTAATTTGGTTAATCTGAAGGTTTTTATGTTAGGGGTTTCTACTACTCTTCTTTTGGCGGCGCTGTAGGCACATTTGGATAAACCTGAACAGACATGCTTTTTTTAAAATGAAAAAATAATTTAGTATACACATCTGTTAATCTGTTATTTACAATATTCAGCTGCGCATATATAATAAAAAAAAAATGTACATTAAGCGGTTTATCGGCTTCTTCTTCTTTATCAATTTGAATGTTTATTACGTCTCTCCAGCTCTCCCCGCTTCCATCAATGATTATCCTCTGTTGATCTTAGGTCAATCCATAAACCGTATTTTGTTGTTAAATAATCATCAAGCCTAACATTGTGAAGATGTAAATCTTTAGACGCAAGGGCAACTGTTGGATTTCTACACCTCCCACCTCCAAACAGTTTTCTTATTTCATCAAAATGCTGATAAGGTTTTAAGCCCGCTAGCATAGATTTGGTTAGGACTGCCCTCAATCGAACATTGTACTTTCGTTATTTTTGGATTAAAAAACTTTTCACTTCCTCTTTTGAACGGTTTCTTTATCTTCACACACAATAAAATACCTTAAGCGATCTTGCTGCAACACTAAAACTAAAATTCCATATAGTGTCCCGCCCTGCTTCTGGGATATGTTGTATGATGAATCACTCTTTCGTAATATATTGGGAAATGTGAATGATATTGGTGCGCAATCCTCTGCTTTAATTAGAGTTGCTAACACGTCAAACTCTAAAAGAGATGTCGAAATGCTGTACTTTGCTTCGGGGGCTGATGATCTGATAACACGTTTGTATTCATTAAAAGTTAGTTCATATGACAATCTGTCTTTCAATGCTCCTTGAAAGTGTGGTGCATGCGCTTTTAACAACTCAAAATCTAAAAGGGGATGGAAAAGCGATTTCCATACGCATAACTTACGGGTGCATACTTTTTGCCGTCTTCAGCACTCCAGCGCCTATTTTATGTTTTAGCGCTTCATTATTTTTTATTCCTTAAACGCAAGATCAGCCCTTTCATTCCCGGTTAGCCATAGATCAGAATAGGTTAAAAAATGTCTGCATTGTGTAAAGAAAATATTTCTGCCCCCAAGTTTTATAGAAATTTTCTTAACAATTGCCCGCCCCCGATTTTGTACAACTGTTCCTGTTTGGGGCTGTTGTTGAAACGAGTTCTATTTTGAAAGTAAGACGCGCAGAGCCTGGCACAATCAATTCATCCGCTCCTAAGTCTGGAAATTTGACAGTAAGAATTTGATCTGCATCAATAGTAGATGGATTATTTGGAACAATAATATTCCGTTTTTTTTCCCTTCACGCCATGGGGGCCTTTTAGTTTTCTATGCGGGTCAAGAATCGAGCCATATGTTTGTTGTGGCATTTTTATAAAACAAAATAAAAAGTTAATTATTTAAAACATGGCAAAAATTGAAGCTGAAGAAGATATGATGTTTTTGATCGTGGAGACGACATGAGTGAAATGATCCCTTTTTACACAGCATCGCTCAACGCTCTCAATGTGGCAGAATTTAAAAGAAAGTAAGGTTAAATCATTGTACCAAAGTTTAGGTCAAGAACCTCCCGAATTTATAGACCCAAATGATTTTGAATTAAAAGATGACCATTTGTTTGTGAAAACGATCAAGGACAACTTGTTCAGCTTACAACTAAAAAAGACCCATCAAAGTTTTAGCCGTGGGTTCAATTAGAAATAGACTCAGTGTGAAAGAATCAAAATCGCCTTAGCCTTGTTAGGGCCAAAATTAAGGGCGGAGGCAGTTTTTCTAAACTTCAAAACACACTGCAAGAACTCCCGACAGATAACCAAATGCAAAACAGGAACTTAAAGAATTAAATCAATCAGCAGGCGAATTAATAAATACAATAGAAGCAGAAACAGTTTTTCAGAAGAAAACACGTTAAAAACAATTAATGATTCCCCATTGCCTATGCGAGAATTATTAGCCCTTGATCGTACCCTTTTAAAAACCATCAGGGCGAATTAACAAACAATTTAGCAAAACTAGGGAACTAGATGGGCATATAAAAAAGGGAAAAAGAAAAACTCGTTGAGGCTGATGACGCCAACTAGGGCCTGATATTAAAGAAAAAATAACCCAAAGACTAAAAGATCTTGAACAAGAAAGATCAGCAAGACTAGAAGTGACAACACTAACCGGGGAAACCCAAATTTCGAACTCAAGTGAATAGAATAAGAGAAACTATCGAAAAAATTTATATGAAGACACAAACTAGCAAACGAAAACGAACACTGTTTGAGAGCAGGGAGTCACATTGGCAAGCGTTATAACAGCCTTAGGATTTGCAATAAGCACACTAGTGTTTGGGTATTACCGGCGGCGGAAAGTAAAAGGTCTGGGCCTCCATCGCCATCCCTCCACCTGATAAAAATGGGTAAAAAAACAGTTTTGATCATCTTGCGAGTTTTTTAAAAAAATTAGCCAGTAAACTATAGACGCTTTACCGGGTAATTGGGGAGTATTGTCACGGGCTTTTGTTACTGAAAAGCAAAGTATTTGGCTTTATGGCCGGGGCACTTAGGGACATTGTTTTTTGAATATTTTGGGTTACTTTTTGGGAAAGTTTAAAGACCAAGTAATCCATGCCAGTTAATCCAAGAACAAACCTGTTTTTTTATATTCATGGTCATCGCGAACAGAGTCCGCAAAAGCTTTTGACCCTTTCAATGACTTTGGGGGTTTGGACTTGGGGGGATTAGATAATTATTCTTGGGGGGGTTCTTTTATTTTTTGTAATATTATTTGGGCCCAAATTTATGCCCTTTTTTTCCCAAAACCTTTTTTCCCTTTCCTGTATAAGAATTTCTTTTTTAAGTTTTAATTTGTACCTATCGGGGAGTTGAGGTAAAGAAGGCAGAGGGTATAAACCATTTTGGCCAACAGAAAAGTCTACTTTGGGTTTCTTCGTATTGTAAAACATTTTGGTCCCTTTTAATATTTAAAGGAAATAAACTTTTAAAATTTAATAGCGTCCTTTTAAAATTTCCCAAAGTACTTTTTTTGTCCCATCAAAGCCAGTAGAAGGATCAGTTAGGGCCCCTCTTGCCTGTCTTGCGAACCTAGCCAAAAACCAAAGTAATTAAAGAATAGAGTCGTTTTATTTGTTCTATTCCCGCTTTAGTTTTGGGCCTTTTGAAAATGTCCCCCAAGATAATGTTGCCATGTGTTTTAGCCTTTCTGTAGGGACCCGGGCCCGAAAAGTTTTTCCTGAAAAAAAAGTTTTTTAAAGGAGGATGCCGTCATAGTTTTTACTTTCTGTGGGCCCCCCCCCCGAAAAAAAGGTCGCCTAGGGCCCTGAATTTTTGATCCAACTTTTGTCAAAGCCTGTTTAATTTTTAATATTTAATTCGTTACAAAACCTTTTCCCAAAAACCCCATGTCTTTTCTGTTGCTGAGTGGAATTTTAAAAGGTTTGTCATTTGGAAAAGGATTGCAGTTCAGGGCAAAATACGTCCCGAAGGTGTAAAAGAAAGAAAAACTGTACCCCTGACCCACCAAAGGGCATGGTGATTTAAAAGATCAGCATACGCCACTCCCCACCAGTTGATGCGCAAAAAACGCAAAAATTTAATGGTTTTTGAAAAAACTGCATCGGAGACTAAACCCCGCTTTTTGATGTGGTCGTTTTCAATAGGGGGGTTAAGTATCTGCTTTAAAGGAGTTTACTCACCCTTTTTTGAAAAAGGAGTCTGGGTCACAGCAAAAGTTTAAGGTATCAGTTGCTATATTTTTAAGATTGTATGCGGCCCAAAAGAAAAATTTTTTCCCCAGTTATTTGAATGGGACTCCCTTTTTAAATTTTTTTTTAAAAAATGTTTGTAAAAATAAAAACTCAAGACCCTCCTTCGTTTTTAGAACATGCTGTTGAAAACGATTGCGGAACCAAAATGGTCGCACTCCATGAAATATTTTTACAAAGTCGTATGGTTCAATATAAGTGAATCAAAGAAGAATATAAGATCAAAAAATTGACACAACAGGGGTCAAAGTTAGCCAGTTAACAATACCTGATGGTTATTACGGGTTTTGCTCACTAAAAGAAGCAATGAGTAACTTTGACATTACTCTCAAACTTAACAATGCAAATCTAAAAACAATATTAACATTCAAACCTGAAGAAGCAAATTACTTTTTTGATAAGAGCTAGCTAAAATGTTAGGCTTTGGAGCTAACACTCAGGAGGACACTCAAGATTTATTGTTACACCAGACAAAACTACTTATGAGGGGAAAGTCCGCTCGATCTTGCATTACATTCATTACTCTATGTTCATTTGGACGAGCTGAGCACTGATGAAAACTTATATGATGGAAGGCCCTCAACTGTTTTAAGAGCTCTTCCATCAGGAAAGCTGCATATTGCGATTATGAAATTATACAATTCCCTAATTTACAGTTTAAAAGATTAGTTTGTGGGAGGGTTGATCATTTAATATAAAGATCACAGACAAACAGGGAAAGTCGTGAAATGTGATAACCTGCAAATTGTTTTGGAAATAAAATAATAAACTGTACTAAAAAATGTCGCGGGGCCAGAAGAACCGGGGTTACATTAGCGCCTGTGAGGTGTATAACTTTAGAATTAAAAGACCTTGCAGACGTTGCGGACTTTGAACAGAACGGCGAAATAGGCACTTTGTATGGTTTTGAGTACACTAAAGATGGTGATTATAACGCAAAGAGGTTGACGACAACAAAAGGTTTCCTAAACTAGAGCAAACTACGCAATCTAGAGGCAAATAATGTGGCCAGTATGAATATAAAATAGTTCGAAAACCTGACCTCAAATGGCACTTAGAACCATATTTAGAATGGGAAATAAAATTTGAATTCATAAGCCCATTTACATATTTTAGCCGTCAAAAAAGTTTCAGAAAAGCATTCAACTCTGGCCCTTTACATGTAAGTCTTATGCCAGACGACAATAGTCGGAAAGAAATTGAAATAACGCCGTATGGGAAAAAACAGTACATCCTCCACAGAAAAGAAACAGTGTAAAAAAAGCTTCTACAAAATTACAGTTCTTTCCAAGCAGAAAATTAGGAGACACGTTCACAATGATATTTGAAATTTCTGTCTTTAAAGATGTGGAGAGGGATGGGGTTGTGGGTGTTAGTGACGTCTTATAAAAGGAATAATATTAGCTGGCAAAACTTAGACGTTAAAACGCCTTAACGTTGTTGTCGTCGTTCTTCACAATGGCGAGGATATTAAGATCATAACAACAAGCAACAAAAACAATGTGACTTAATAGAAACAATCTTACAGAACTGAAATTGGATTAATCTTACACATTTAGGCCTCGTAGGTTTTATTAACTGAACAAGTTTTGACGGAGAGTATGATAAAAATAATAACTGGATTAGATAAACTCTGTTATAAAACTATGGAGCAGTTAAACTTTATGACAAAAACTCCTCATTGCTCATTGATTTGTGGGCAGACTGGTTGTGGAAAAACAATATTTATCCTCGACCTGTTACAAACAGTTTATCGTTATAATTTTTAATCATATTGTGGTTTTCTGTCCAACACTTAAATGGAACAAAGCATATCATGATAGAAGGTTTATATGGACAGATGATGACATATATTTAGTTGATCCCAGCAATAAACTGAGTGAGTGTTTAGAACAGTTTTATAGACTGTTTGAGGGAACGCAGACACTATTTATTATAGATGACTGCTCAGCAGAAAGAGACATAGTTAAAAAGAGAAACACTTTGTCAAAACTAGCTTTCAGTGGAAGGCATGCTAGGATAAGTGTGTGGATTTTATGCCAGAAATATAACTCAGTTTTAAAAGACTTTAGAGAACAGTTAAAGACTGTAGTTTTATTTCACATGAAAGACAGAGACTCATTTGAAGAATGTTTGCGCGAAATGATGTTATTGAAAATGACCAGGAAAAAAACAGGATTAAGCAAAAATTAAAATCTGAAAAGTTTAGTAAATTAGTATTGAAAACGGATAACCCTACACAGTATGTTTGTTTGTAGATAATCGTTATTTTTTGGTTATTGAAGTCTTACTTGTCAAAGAACAGTAATATGCTAATTCTAGGGCACTTTCGCCCAAAACTCGGTGGAGAAGCAAGTGAGTTAGAAGCGGACACATTTTTTAAATAGTGTGTGTGTGTGTTGTGTGTGTGTGTGTGTGGTGTGTGTGTGAGTGTGTGTGTGCCCGCCTCTCTGTCTGTCTGTCTGTCTCTCTCTGTCTCTCTCTTCTCTGTCTGTCTGCCGGTGATTCTCTCTCTCTCTCTTCCGCCACAGGAAAAGGCGGCTTTTAGGCCACTTTCGCCCAAAAACTCGGTGGTGAAGCAAGTGAGTTAAAAGCGGCATTTCCCTGTTCTCTGGGTCCAACAAACAGTGGTAGCCTGGTCAGAGCAGTCTGTGAAAGTCCTATGCTTCAAACACAATAGACCACCCGCCCAGGTTCAATATCTGGTCAAACAACAATTACAATGGCATGCTGTACAAGTGGTCGGCATTTTTGTCTGTATTTCATCATCTAACATGGTGAAATACTAAGCTGGCATTGCAGACCAAGTGGTATTTGAAGGACAGTGCACAACTGTAAACCTCCCCTTGTTCCTACTGTAAAGAAACGCACAAGGGGAGATCGGGTTCGGAGAAAAGTTGGACTAGGTTCATCTAATCAAGACAAAAGAGTCAGGCCCAGTGAAAATTTTCTTTCTTTTAATTTGGTCTATAGCTTTTTCTTCATAAAAAAGGGCTGGTGACAATGCCCAACAAAAGGAAAAGAAAAAAGTACAAGTAAAGGGAAAAATAAAGGAAAAGTAAAGGTAGAAGTAACGACAAAGGGGAAAAGAAAAAAGAAAAGGGCTCTAGCAACTGTGGCATTTCTGGTGCCGTCAGAACACCATCACCACATTTCACAGACTAAGGTGACGTCCTCTCCGTTTGAGATTTGGGGCCTGACTGAATAACTCCGTAACTTCAAGAGCACCCACGCTTCCCCTAGCGTCACCTAGGGACGCCATCTGTCAGATCCCTACGCCTCATGAATATTTATAAGGGTCTTACATGTTTAACTGCAACTATTAACTACAAACTTCATATCACCTACATGTCCCTCTAACTTAAGCATACAACATCTTCTCAAACATTGCGTGATCCTAAGTTTCACCAGTTTGAAATAAGAAAATAATTATCAGAACTATTTCCTTAAAATCTCCAGGATGACCAACAACCTACATAGTAAGCCCATCCCACAACTACTGGTCTTCCTCTTACATAATGGGGCTGGCACCCCCACAAACTTTCCCCGGTCTCTTCCCCGGTCTACTCGAGAGTATTCCCTCTTTGGCATTTCCGGCCCTTCGCCGGTCAGTGCCTACAAAGGGATTCCTCCTTAGATCGCCACACCACTGGGCGAACTGATCGGGGGTCATCAGACTACCTCCCTTGGTTAATCTAAACATCAACCATGGCACTCCTCAGTGGAAGCACACAAGAATCTCTGGTCTCCTTAGATCGCCACACAACTGGGCGAACTCATCGGGGGTCATCAGACTACCTCCCTCGGTTAATCTAAACATCAGCCATGGCACTCCTCAGTGGAAGCACACATGAATCTCTGGTACACCATAGGTGGTGTACACATACCCCTCCAAGGCTAGATGTTTCCTTAAAAAACTCACAAAATATAGGAAACATCGACAACTCAATATCGGTTGTGCCAATGGGAATAATAATTCAAATGGGAATAAAAATTCACACAATACAAATGCAGCACCTCAAAAACGAAATCAAATCATCCTGCCACAAAGTCACTAAAGTGATAAGAAGAAAACAAATCTTTTTTCATATACCATGACTGTCTGGGTATACATAACGCCGTACTTCCCCAACCTAGGAGTTCCTATCGCGGGCCAACATTGAACGTAAGACCCCTATGATCTGTTTAAGGGCCTTAACCGAATCAGCTCTCTGAGAGCCAAGACTCTGATCTATCAAAGTCTCCAGGGCGTCAGCGTGTTCCAGAGCCAAACTCATGGAGTCTACTCCTAGTTTAATGGGACCTCTGGAAGTCCCTTCCGCCGACGCCATTCGTTGTTCCGGCGCCGTCTCTCCTGGTCCTTCTGGGCTACCAGTTGAGGGTTGGCTGGTTTCTGGCAGTCCCTGTAAAAGTGACCCTCAAGACCACACTTAATGCATGGCCCTTTGGTCCGTTGAGGGTTTGTAGGTGGGTGACTGTCTCCTCCAGTCGCCTCAGCTTGTCCCGTAAGGCCGCCACGTCTTCCTCCCCTCTAACTGCAGCTGGTGCCGAGTCTTCGGCCTCAGCAAGGTGCCTGGCTTCTTCCTCGGACATCGCTCGTCCTTCTGGTTGACGTTGCTAGAGCCCTTTAATTAAAACTATCCTAATCCAACTAGTCCCCTATTGGGCGCCAAAAGTGTAAACCTCCCCTTGTTCCTACTGTAAAGAAACGCACAAGGGGAGATCGGGTTCGGGAGAAAGTTGGACTAGGTTCATCTAATCAAGACAAAAGAGTCAGGCCCAGTGAAAATTTTCTTTCTTTTAATTTGGTCTATAGCTTTTTCTTCATAAAAAAGGGCTGGTGACAATGCCCAACAAAAGGAAAAGAAAAAAGTACAAGTAAAGGGAAAAATAAAGGAAAAGTAAAGGTAGAAGTAACGACAAAGGGGAAAAGAAAAAAGAAAAGGGCTCTAGCAACCGTGGCATTTCTGGTGCCGTCAGAACACCATCACCACATTTCACAGACTAAGGTGACGTCCTCTCCGTTTGAGATTTGGGGCCTGACTGAATAACTCCGTAACTTCAAGAGCACCCACGCTTCCCCTAGCGTCACCTAGGGACGCCATCTGTCAGATCCCTACGCCTCATGAATATTTATAAGGGTCTTACATGTTTAACTGCAACTATTAACTACAAACTTCATATCACCTACATGTCCCTCTAACCTAAGCATACAACATCTTCTCAAACATTGCGTGATCCTAAGTTTCACCAGTTTGAAATAAGAAAATAATTATCAGAACTATTTCCTTAAAATCTCCAGGATGACCAACAACCTACATAGTAAGCCCATCCCACAACTACTGGTCTTCCTCTTACATAATGGGGCTGACACCCCCACAAACGTTCCCGGTCTCTTCCCCGGTCTACTCGAGAGTATTCCCTCTTTGGCATTTCCGGCCCTTCGCCGGTCAGTGCCTACAAAGGGATTCCTCCTTAGATCGCCACACCACTGGGCGAACTGATCGGGGGTCATCAGACTACCTCCCTTGGTTAATCTAAACATCAACCATGGCACTCCTCAGTGGAAGCACACAAGAATCTCTGGTCTCCTTAGATCGCCACACAACTGGGCGAACTCATCGGGGGTCATCAGACTACCTCCCTCGGTTAATCTAAACATCAGCCATGGCACTCCTCAGTGGAAGCACACATGAATCTCTGGTACACCATAGGTGGTGTACACAACAAACAGGTTATGTATGCTTCTGCATGCACCAAACATTGTGGACTGACTGTAATCAGAATTATGTTTGTTTCTACTATCAACCTATACTGTGTATCTGAGTGTGTTTGTACTGCATGATTACTCTGTATACATGATGTGACAAGTGGGTTCTTTTCCTTCTTCTGCCATAGAGTCACAAATTTGAGCATAGCTGACGTTATTGGGGTCTGAATTGCAGAACAAGCTCAATCACTCAGACTTTTTTAAGAAAGTCACGAAAGTCTATATCTATCAACCTACATTGGTCACAATTATGGATAGTCAAATATGCAGGATTTTCACGAGTCAGGATAAAAAATCCAGACTTTTTTCAGACCTTTCCAGATAATCAATATTATTTTCTGAGACCACTCTACATAAACAACTGTTTACCAGCTAGATATATGTAACGTCTGATATAAAGTGCACACGCAAACGTGCACACACTCAATTGAGGGCATTTCACACACACACACACACACACACACACACACCACACACACACACACACACACACACACACAACACACACACACATACTCAAAATAATGTATTACCCAGTATGTTTACATGTACATGGGCATAATTAATTTGTGAGACCTAAAACATTGTCACTTTTATTATCATAAAAGAAAAATCCTACGTTTACCCTCAAATTATTTGTGAATGTAGTCAAGGTAATTGAATGTTATGATCACTTTGCATAAGTATTGCCTGGGATCAATGCAGTCAGTAGTAGGGCTGGATCATAGATGCAAGTACATGTCCCAAATCATCTTCTAGTGAAATGAACAAATCGCATAACAGTGCATTTCTCTTCAAGCCCACAATTCAATATGTGATAATGATGCTCTGCAAAAAAAAAGAGAATTGTGGTGATGGTTACAGGGGCAGTAAAAGATAACTCAAGATAACTTGAGAGAGAGAAAGAGAGAGAGAGAGAGAGAGAGAGAGAGAGGAGAGAGAGAGAGAGAGAGAGAGAGAGAGAGAGACACAGAGACACAGAGAGAGAGAGAGAGAGAGAGAGAGAGAGAGAGAGAGAGAGAGACAGAGAGAGAGAGACAGAGACAGAGAGAAAGAGGGTGGCATAATAAGCACTGTTTTTTATTTGTTTTGTTTTGTTTTGATTTTCAATATCCACATCTTTCCATTCCAAAACCAAAATACAAAGTAAGGTAGTCTGTATGAAAGAAAGAGACAGACAGACAGACAGACAGAGAGGTGGTGGGGGGGAGCGAGGGGAAAGAAAGAAAAGGCAATCTTGATATGCAATAGTTTTTGTTGTTTGCTTCTTCTTTTTTTTCTTACATCCAGGCCTCACCTTGAGGAAGGCCAAAATATGAAGTAAAGTATGGAGATACATATGAAAGTATGTAGCAGAAGGAGAAATTCTTCTTTTAATCAGAGAGAGAGAAGAGGAGGTGGAGAAGGAAGTGTATGGGGAGGGAATATATCCAGTATGCATTGGAACAAAATGAAATGAAGAATACAAGTACAAGGTCCGTACAGTCAACAAGAGAGAGACAAAGTCATGTTAAGTTGTCAGAAATTAAACATCCCACAGGATTTATTTGTCCTAAAAAAAAATCAGTCATGACATTGCTGGAATTGATCTGCTGTCTGCAGACTTCAATGGTTGCTAGTACTTCTTGCCAGTGGCATAACTTTTATTTTTCTTTCTATTGCAGCTCTGTATCCAGTTGGTCCTCATTAATTTCTCAAACAGCTGGACATTGGCATTCATCCACAACCAAATCCACTGCTAAGAAGACAATTCATCAACAACCAAATCCACTGCCAAGAAGACTATTCATCAACAACCTAATCCATTGCCAAGAAGACTATTCATCAACAACCTAATCCATTGCCAAGAAGACTATTCATCAACAACCCAATACATTGCCAAGAAGACAATTCATCAACAACTCAATCCACTGCTAAGAAGACAATTCATCAACAACCTAATCCATTGCCAAGAAGACAATGCACCCTGTGTTTAGCCATGTCTGAAGCTGGTATTATGCAAGCCTTGTATTTGCAAGGCTTGGCTCAAAATGCACATTCCCATTCTTGGTTTTGTTTTTGTATATGCCACTGTTGTCTGTGCAGCAATCCTCAAGCACAGAAGAATGAGGCTTTATGGTGAGTTCCACTCATGCACTTGGTATACACAGTTTTCGAAGCTTCATACAAAGATATTTTCTCTTGGAAGAAATAAATTGTTCATCAGTCTCAAATTGTGATAGATTCTTGGAAATTCAATTTTTTTTTCCATACGCAGCTTTACAAAAATGGACTTTTCCAACCTTGGAAATGAATTTTCCATTTTTCAACAACCTTTCCAGACTTCCAGAACTCTGTGGGAACCCTGCTAATGTGTAACAATGGCATTCACAACCGGTGATCAAGATGATAATTGCATGCTACCGTGGAGCTCAGGGGGCCCCCATACGAAATCTTGTCGAGAACTTCCTTTCGAAAGAGAACTTTGTCAAATGTGCAGCTGGTTTCAGTAATATGTCTTCTTCTTCTTCCTAAAATACTGGTTCACTCAAAAACGAGTAGGAGTGCAAACATGCGTGTTTGTTTAAGAGAAGTGGAGCTTGGTCTGTTTCATGATTGAATTCACATTGATCTTTGAAAGAAAAGAAAACACGACTGTGAGTTAGTACGTTAGTAACGTCCAGCACGTTAAAGAAAGTGAACGATTCAGTGGGTCTCAAAAACCCCTAGAACAAACTTCATAACTGAAGTCTAGCAAACATGCCATGAACCTTGAGAAGTAGATCGAACAAACTGCAATGTCCACTTACCATCCTTCTTGCCTTTCTTCTTGCCCTTTCCTTTCCCTTTCCCCTTTCCTTTCTTTTTGGGAGGCATTTTGCACTCTCGCCAGATCGCGTCGATTGACTTCACACAACTTACTCTTCCTTCCTGTTGCCACCCAAGCTTTGGCAGCAAACATGGCAAACATGCACTTGTGCGCTTCTGGTTGGTTGAGAACAACAAAATAGAAAGAAGCAAACAAAAAGCACCTCCTATATTGCTTCGCTATCTCTTTGGTATATACAGATGATAACAATGTTAACAAGACATTCTAATATCATTTGATTTTATTATTCTTTTTCGACTCGCTTGCTGCGGAAAGCTACGGGAGGTAACTCTATCACGTGTGAGTGAGTTTCGGTTTCAGTTTCATCGAAGTGTCACTGCATGTGGACTAATCCATATACGCTACATCACATCAGCTAAGTACCATGACCACACTGTACACGATTCGACTGTTGGATATTCATGACTAAGATGAGAGGATTTAAGACGAAGGTCTCGATTATACGACTTGGCAGACGTGTGACCTGCGCATTTGCCCAATGCGATCGTCAGACCTTGGGTACAGTCTACATTGTCTGCGCCACTGTTATTGACTTGACTTGACGTAGTCCACGTTTGAGACCGATGGTCTGTTCGTGGTTCCTCTAGAAAAATTTATCACTCAGACAGTGACCGTCATTGTATTAGTGTGTTTGGGTGAGTGTGAACGTGTGTGTATATATATATATGTGTGTGTGTGCACGGGTGGATGGGCACGGGCCTGTATGTGCGTGCCAGTTCATGCTCTGTACTTGTGTGTGTGCGCGCGCGCGCGAGTATACGAAGGAAACAAGAACTGTGTCCCACAGACAAGCCCCCCCCCCCCCCCCCCCTTCCCTACCTCCCTCCTCCACCCCTTCCCTTTCACACACTTCTCTGGATTGTGTCAGGTTTAAACTCTATTGGTAATATCACCACACACACACACACACACACACACACCGCGCGCGCGCGCACGCGCACACACACGCACACACACGTACACACACACACGCACACACACACACACACACACACACACACACACACACACACACACACACACTAAAATTTCAACGGAAATTGGCTAGAACCTGTCATTTCGAGAAGAGCAAGTCAAAACCGTTTCAAAATCTTAACATTTGTGTGTTGGCAACTTTTACTGCTGTGGGTAAGATCCTCATGCTTTTTTTTCTTCCTTGGGGGAAGGGGTGAGGGGTGTTGAAAAAAATCTTCTTAAAAGTCCACTTACCCCAACTTAATATCGACCGCAGGTTAACAATGACCACGCCATCTGTCGACCTCCACATAGCCGACGCAATTTTATTGTAATGGGGGAGGGGGGGGGGGGGGACACTGATTATGGGCCTACGTGGAAGCAACATCATCACGTCATTTGCCACTTGGAATATAAGAACACTAAAATAGGCCAGAAAGTTGACAGAACTGACCCATAAAATGGCCAGATACTCTTGGCATGTTCTTGACCTCTGCGAAATAAGGTGGAAAAACAACGGACTGGTACAGTTAGAAGAAGGGCATGTCATGTGTTATAGTGGGCAAGAAGACATGAAGTGCGATGTTTAGTTAACAAGAAATTAAGAACGCTGCCCTACAATGCTACCTGAATCCAGCATGATTAATACCGTCTGCCTTTGAGTGATATCATTCAACAGCAGTGAACACACATGATCCTACATCAGACTATGAAGATGGCCAGATTGAAGAATTCTACCGACCGCAGTAGAATGCCAAGGTTGGTTCATGAGACATCCAATCACGGTGGACTTCGCCTACTAGAATTTGCTAGTGCTAATGACTTGGTTCTTGCCAGCATCCTTGGTAAGCAACGAATATGCTGATGACGGACATGACACCACCCAAACGATCAGTATCGCAGCCTGATAGACAATAATTATTAAAATGATTACTTATGGCGCTTAATCTTACATCATAAGCCCTAAGCGCTTACAAATACATAAAAGGTTAAAGAAAACATAAATGAAACCAATAAGAAGATGAATATTGCAATAAGTACCATAAATCTCCAAACAAGGGTGCATATTGACACTCACCCACGCACACACACACACACACACACACACACACACACACACACACACACAACACACACACACACAGTATACACACACTCACTTAGACAACTCACGCACACACACACACACACACACACACACACACACACACACACACACACACCACCACACCAGCGACGCGCGCGCGCGCACGCACGCGCGCATGCACACACACACAACACAGGATTCCACACACACACTGTCACACAACGGACACAACAGCATGCGCGTGCGCGCGCGCGCACACGCACACACACACACACACACACACACACACACACACACACACACACACACACATGCGCCCACGCACACACACACACACACACACACACACACACACACACACACACACACACACACACACACACACACAGTCGCACACACACACACACACACACACACACACACACACACACACACACACACACACACGTTAGTCACAGAATCAATTTCACGGGCAAGGGAAGGGGAAGAAAGAATGCTTTTGATTTGTGAAGAGGGTTGTTTTAAGAGATGCCTTGAAGGAAGACAGAGAGTTTGAATAACGCAAAGATATTGGGAGTATTCCAAGAAACCGGACCCTGAAATGAAAAAGAACGATCGCCATAGGTTTTAGATCGAAATCGAGGGATTTGGAGCAGAGTGTTGTCGGTAGAAGAATGCGACTGCCTAGAAGGAACATAGAGATTAAGGAGATCAGAAAGGTAGGAAGGAGCTAAACCATTCTAAGATTTAAAGTAGAGTAAGGACAGTTTGTGTCTATTCGTTTTTCTACCGGCAGCCAGTGAAGAGAAAGAAGTAAGGGAGTGACATAAGAAGATCTATGTTGTCTGAGAATCAAACGAGCAGCATTGTTTCGCACTTTCTGGAGACGACTAAGAAGATTCTGGGGACAGCCAGTTAGAAGAGAATTACAGTAATCAAGTCCAGATAGAATGAAGGCATAAACAAGGGTTTTTGTGGCATCAACAGAGAGAAGATGTCGCACAGAACCAATGCGGCGAAGCTCAAAGCAACAGACACGGCAGTCTGTGGAAACATGTTGCTGAAGGAAAGTGCTGAGTCAAGGGTAACACCTAAATTCCGTGCAGATGAAGATGTCTGAATAAGGCCATTTTCCAATTAATCTTTGATAGAGTTTGGGATACAGTCAGATCAAAGACCGGCATGTGAAGAGCCGGCATGTGAAGAGCCGGCACAAGTTTGGCATCTATGGGCTAAGACAGGGATGTTTCCAGGAAGTGATTGGTAGTGACCACGAAGTTGTTTAGGATGTTTCAGGAAGTGATTGGGTGTAGTGACCACGAAGTTGGGATGTTTCCAGGAAGTGATCGGTAGTGACCACGAAGTTGGGATGTTTCCAGGAAGTGATCGGTAGTGACCACGAAGTTGGGATGTTTCCAGGAAGTGATGGTAGTGACCACGAAGTTGGGATGTTTCCAGGAAGTGATCGGTAGTGACCACGAAGTTGGGATGTTTCCAGGAAGTGATCGGTAGTGACCACGAAGTTGGGATGTTTCCAGGAAGTGATCGGTAGTGACCACGAAGTTGTGATGTTTCCAGGAAGTGATTGGTAGTGACCACGAAGTTGCCACGATAAAGTTTGAAATACATTTGAAGAAAAGAAAAAAAAAGGAGAGGGAAAAAACAGTCATCTAAAATTCGGTCTCGACCAACTTAAAGATCCTGATATTGCTGAAGAATTCCAAGCGGCAATGGAAGGAAACTTCGTCCCATGACCTCGCTTAGATGAAGATCTTGAAACTCCCACAAACAATTAAGATAAAAGTGATCACTGCAACAACAACTGAAGTTCTAGAAATAAGCAGATGGAAATCAAAACCATGAATCTCAAGAAACATCTCGGAGATTTGTGACTGACTAGAAGGACCTTAAAACCGATCAAGCAGACTGGCATGGTGGCGGGGAGAAATGCAGAGCTATAAACAACAGAATCAATGAAGAGATGAAGAACGCCATGCTCTGAACTCTACAACGTGACACCCATACAACAGAGCGCAGGAAATTCAAATGTGCTAACAGCACAGGATTCAGTAGCTGAGGATGACTTCAGTTCTCCTGAAGAAGTCATAGCTGCAGTGGAATCACTGACAGGTGGGGAGCTGGTTGCAGGCATCGACACCATCCCTGCATAACTCGTGAAACATTGGAGGAATGCAGCAACTGACGTCGGCCTAATTGGCATCGGCAGCAAAATCTGGCACATTGGGCAGTGGCCCAAGCCATAGACTCAATCACTAATCGTCACCATTCTCAAGAAAGGAATATCACCAATACTCCCCCCCCCCCCCACCCTTTTTTTTTTTTAAATTGACAACAGACAGAATGTCAATATAATGGTCTGGTTCGAAGTGGGTGGTGGGTGGCTATGATTAAAAACAAAAATATAGAAATACATAAAGAACTACACACAAAAAGCGTTCAAACACTTCATTAAACAATCTAGGAAGAAAACACACAAACAAGTTAACAAATAGAGAAGAAAAAAAACACAAACACGCCACTTTTTTTCTCATCTACAAGGCACTCAACAAACAGAGACCTCCGACATGCCTGACCAACACTGCCAGTAAGCTTGATCAGCCACACCAGTAAAATAATATATAAAATCTTTCACAGCGAACAGACTGCAGTCACAAGCCATACCATTATTACTGCAGAACAGACTGGATTCCGCAAAGGCTGAAGTACTATCAAACAAATGTTTAACTTACACACCCTTTGTGGAAAACATCTCCAGCGCCAGAGGGAGTTACACCACGCCTTCACAGACTTCAAGCAAGGGTTTGGCAGAGTCTGGAGGGAGGCACTATGGTCCACTATGAAGATATTCAAAATCGGGCAGAAGCTTACCAGCTCCATCAACCAACTGTCCTCTACAGTGACTGGCGTGGTACTCATGCAAGGTGCCACTGGAGACAGTTGGGGTTCGTCAGGGCTGCCTTCTCTCTGTCTCACTTTTCAACATGCTCCTGGAATGCATGGTGATTGAAGCACATGAAGACCACGTCAGCACAGTCAGCACTGCGGAAAGACTCATCACAAACCTTCAATTTGCTGATGATATCCATGGACTGGGAAACAGTGCATAAGAACTCGCCAAGCTTGTTGACAAAATGACTGGATGAAACATGGCATGGAAATCGGCCAGTGCAACACCATCATCAGTTTTGATATAACTGTCCACGGTCAGAATCTAGAATCTGTTCAACGATTTATTACCTGTGTTTGTCATTAGCGGTGAGGGGTCCAAACCAGGCTTTGTTTCCACAAGGGCAGCAAAGACTGTGAACCACAGCACTGTCCAGATTAAAATATGTACGAAAGACCACGAACAACTCCATGAATAACAAGACCAGGCTCCTGCATGTATCAATATACTCATCTTCCTATACGCATGCAAGACATGGGCCCTCACAGCAGACCTGGAAAGCCGTGGAAATGAGGTGTTACTACAAGATTCTAGGCATCAAACACACTGACCATACCACCAATAAACAAGTGCGTCATACCATCAGGTAGCAGATTGACCATACGAAGATCTACTGATGTCAGTCAGGAAAAGATGTTGATTATGGTCATATACAACAAGATCTAACAGCCTCGGTTGCTGGAACAATCCTCTAGGGCACTGTTGAAGGAGGCCCTGAGACTGGAAAGGAAGACAGGAAAAGCGTGGACTGACAACATTGCTGAGTGGACTGGGAAATATTTGCAGGGTTCCCGGCCTTGGCGCGCACATAGCCACAGAACTGGAGGAACCTGATAAACTGTTCGTCAGCCGTTTGGGGCCCAAATGATGACTCCCCACGGAGTCAAGGGAGAGGAAGCCGAGAAAAAGAAGTGGTTCTGTTGATACAGAACATGTGTTGAATTTTGAGTGATCTGTCGTTCTCGTTTGAAAGGTGCACAAGGGAAGGGACAATGCTCTCTTGAGTCAGGACAATGGCACGCAGCCAAAACTGTCCGTAAAGGGGGAGGGGAAGGGGGGAGACTGTATGGGCTGCCCCGTCCTGTGGGGCGGGGAAAAAGAGAGAGGTAGGGAGACAGTGGCGGCTGTGACATACTTCCGGTTTCAGTTTCGTCCAGGAGGATATCACTGCGTGCGGAATACAGTAGAATCCGGTTATAAGAAGTGCAGGGGAAATTTTTTTTTGTTTCTTATAGCCGAGTTTTCCGTATCCGAGTCCTCGGTTATAAGAAAATTCCTTGGAATATCTTTCTTATAACCGAGGCCTCGGTTATAAGAAAATTCTTTGAAATATTTTCCTTATACCCGAGGCCTCGGTTATAAGAAAGTTCTTTGAATATTTTTCTGATAACTGAAGTTTATAATTGACCTCAGTGAAGCGCCTTTTCTTCTGTACCAGTGAGCTTGTTCGCTTATATGGTGTTCGGCTGCATATACATGCACCCTCTGGGTCGATTTCTGTAGTAAAATCGTCTGTATTAATACATAACCGCCTTGAGTCTATTTTCGTGATAAGAAATGTTTGCATAATGTCCTTCAAGTAAAGAACATGAGAAGGCCCGTTTAAATTTGATATCCGTGTTTGTATCAGAGGTGTTCAAGTTTTCAGTGCCCATGCATCGTATTACAAAATGTACTGTCCATACAGGCCCACGGAGAGACAGACAGACAGACAGACAGGGGTGGGGGGTGGGGGGTGGTGGGGGTCAGAGATGGAAAGGAAAGAGGGTTAAAAACAATTCCTTTCATCAGAGAGAGAGAGAGAGAGAGAGAGAGAGAGAGAGAGAGAGAGAGAGAGAGAGAGACAGACAGACAG
>CM031626.1:52936738-53005040 GCA_018398815.1 Conus ventricosus
GACATCATTCATCAATGAATTTCTGTCCTGATCGCCATGATTATCGTCGTTTAATCCACTCGGTGTCGACTCCTTTGTCTCGTAAGCATGACTGCTTAAACTAGTCTTCAGGAACAGCTTCTTCCCACGAACCATCAGGGAATGGAACGACCTAGACAACAGTGTTGTTTCCGCAGGGACTGTGGAGGAATTCAAGAACCTCCTCCAACAGCCTCCCCCCCCCCCCCCCCCCCCCCAATGAGAAGCAAACAAACGCCTCCCCCCACCCCACCCCCACCCCCCTTCCATTTTCCCTTCTTCCACGACTGCTGCAGAGGTTTGGCATCATGTCAGTGCACGCTAAACGTGCGCTGGCTGGTCAGACCATCAAACATCAAACATGAAGGAATTTTTTTTCCTTTTGTTTTTGTTGTGATCTCCCCAAGTTCTTCTGTCAATGTTATGCCACAGTGTGGCCCTATCGACTATCAATCAAGATCTTAGGCCTATCGGGTGAAAGCCCTTCGACAGTGCGTGCGCATCCACGTGACCTACTTGACCTTATTTGCATGCGACATTGGGTCGAAATGCTTCTTCTTCTTCCTAAAATACTGGTTCACTCAAAAACGAGCAGGTCACCAGCGCGCATATTAAAAAATAAAAGGAAGAAGAAGCTGTTCTAAACACACTTTCAAAAGTTTTATGGCCGCTCTGGTAAGTTTCATTTCCACCCGTGTGTATGTTTTTGTTTCATGTTATCTTGTAGTAGTAGTAGTAGTAGTGTGTAGGGACGTAATCAATACATAGGCCGTTAAGCCTTTCAATGTCCCCTCGTGTTATTTTACTTTTATGACAGGGTTGAAAATGCATGCAATATAAATTTTCCTTCTTATTCATCAAAGCTTCTAAACTGTACTTTAAATTTCAAGTCTTCATCCAGCAAATTCTTAAAAACGTTAGTATTTCTAGCAAATTTAAGTGCAGTTGGCAAACTGTTCCAGTTAGCAATAACTCTGTTACTGAACTTGAATCTCCCCATATTAGTATGAAACTGCTTAACAAATATTTTGCCTTCCGAATTTCTTGTTCTATCTGTTTTAACAGTCTCAAAAAAATAGTCCCACTGTATGTCCGTTTGCTGGTGAAATATTTTGAACACTTCAATCAAATCCCCTCTAACACGTCTGCCTTTTAAATCAGTGCAAATTTAAGTAATTTAATCTATCTGTATAAGACATGTTTGTACATTCTTGCAAGATTTTAGTAGCTCTTCTCTGTACTCTTTCGATTGCTATTGACTGTCTTTTCAAGTGTGGGTACCAGATTATATTGCCATATTCAAGATGCGGTCTAACCATAGCTTTATATAACTTTAAAAACGTTTCTTTATTTAGGTAAATAAAAGTTCTTTTTATTAATCCAATCATTTGGTTTGCTTTATTTATACACTTTTGAATGTGAGTATCAAAAAGTAAATCTTTATCTTCTTCTTCTTCTTCCTAAAATACTGGTTCACTCAAAAACGAGTAGGTCACCAGCGCGCATATTAAAAAATAAAATAAAATAACATAAAACAGTGCGACACTGACTGTTGGCCCCTGGAGCAAATTTGGCAACAAGGGGTCGCACTCGATTTAAAAGCAATGGCCAAAATCAGGCCCAGGTGATAATAAAATATCTGGGGAAATAAAAATAGAAAATCATCAATATGCAGATCTCAAAACTGTCGAATCAATTTGTCCCTTGAATGAGATTGCACTTGTGGCGATCTTGATGGCACCCGGCAGTGAGTTCCACAGCCGTACAGAACTGGGATAAAAAGAATGTAAGTGGTTGTCAATATTTGATGCAGGTATGGTATAACATTGACCGCCACTCCTGGTGCTACTTTTATTCAATACTAGTTGTTCCATTGGAATATCAATTACTTTAGCTCTGCCTTTGAAAAAGGTGTTAAGTTTAATAAAAGCTCTTCTCTCTTCTAAGGGTTTCCATTCTAATTTCCTCATGTTCTTCCTAGTATTCCCCTTTTCTCTGATGTGGTTCCCTGTTACGAACCGTGCTGCTCTCTTCTGAATCTTTTCGAGGTTATCAATGTCCTTTAGATGGTAAGGATCCCAAACTGAGCAACCATATTCCAGTACTGATCTAACCAGTGTTTTGTAGCAGTCGTCTTTAACCTTTTGGGGGCAGTCATTGATGTTCCTGTATAAGAAAGCTAAGATGTTATTTGCTTTCTTACATACTAAATTGTAATGTTCTTTCCATTTGAGACGACTATCTATAATCACGCCTAAATATTTTGCAGCATTAGTTTCTTTAAGAATAGTATTATGGATAGAATAATCTGATCTAATTGGTGAGCGTTTGTTACATATACGCAACACTTGGCACTTTTGGGGATGAAATTTCCATTTTCCAAGTTCTTTCCCACTCTTGTAAAGCGTTTAGATCTTCTTGTAGAATGCGAGTATCATTCTTGCTTCTGATTGTTCTATATACTAAACTGTCATCTGCAAAAAGCCTTATAGTAGTTCCAGGAGAGAGATTTCTACTTATGTCATTTATATAAATTAAGAAAAACAAGGGCCCCAGAACAGTTCCTGTGGTACACCTGACAAGACTGGTTTACAATGGGATGACGACCCTTCCACAACAACTTTCTGCGTTCTCCCAACGAGGAATGATCTAGCCCATTTTAGCAAAGAACCGTCAATGCCAATGTGTTCTAATTTAAGCAGCAGGCCCTCATGGTCAACCTTATCAAAGGCTTTAGAAAAGTCTAATAAAATTGCATCTATTTGCTGTCTGTTATTTAAACAGTTACTAAAATCATTGAGAGTTGTTATAAGTTGAGTCTCACAACTCCTTCGCTGTCTAAAACCATGCTGGGAATTATTTAAGAAGTCATATTTGTCAAGATGGTCCATTATGCTACTATGTCAACCTCGGTGTAATGTCAGTGGAGGAAGGACTAGCGCACAGCCCAAACACATCACAGCTTGCTTACAATCTCATTCATATATCATGCATTCGTCACATCAAACCACTAGTAAAGTCTATAACTTTACTATACATGATCATAGAAAGAACATCAATGCATATAGAATCAAACAAAATAAAACATTCTCTCTTTCCTGAACTTCACAAAATCATTTATCTAAAACCATCATTAACTAACCCGGGTATAAACAGATTTCTACTTTACCTGGCCAGGTGATCTTAACTATTCACGAATCACTGTCTTTTCTTTTCTTTTTTTTTTCTTTTCACTGTCACTTTCACAACACGACACAACTGCCGGCACTGGTGGTGGTCTGATGGCGCCTGGTCAGGTGAGACTGTTGGCGTTGGTCTGTGGTTCTGCTTGGCGAAGTGACGCTGCCAGGTATGAGGTCGAACCCCGGTTAGGGTAGAACAGTGACTATCAACATCGATCTGTTCTCCTTTCTTTCTTCCTGCATTAACGCATTGCACTCTCTCTCTCTCTCTCTCTTCTAGTCTGCTCTTATCAAATGGACATGGTTGCTTTTCTTTTCCTTTTTTCTTTTCTTTCCTTTCTTCTTCATAAATTAGCAACTCTCTCTCTCTCTCCACATCTCTCCTCAGTCCTTCCTCTGCAGACTATCTCATGCTAATCTCTCAACTTGGTTCTCTTCTCTCCTCATCTCTCTCTCTCTCTGCCCTTCTCTCCTGCAGAGCTCCACTCCGAACCTCTCTCTCCCTCTCTCTCTGTTCGTTCTTCCCCTCGTTCTCTCCTCTCTTCATCTCTCTGCCTTTTCCTCGTGCAGAGACTACACCTAAAACCTCCTCATCTCTCTGTTCGCTCTATCTCCCTCGTTCTTGTAAGCGAGAGCCTACTCTCCCGAACTCCTCTCTCTCTCTCTCTGTCTGTTCGTTTTCCTCCCTCCACTTTCTCTCACTCACACATTCCTTTATGCTCTAACCCCGTGTCCAAGGGCCAGTACCATTGGTCAGTATTTTTACCTTGATCCCCGAAGTTGTCTCCCTCTAATTCCATTGGACGTTCAAATCATGACAGTCCCGTCTACACGCCTTACTCTCTGTGGTGGTCAATTGGTCATTTAATTGATTAGCTAGATTTCACCCCACCACACACTACCTTCCCCCCTTCCCTACTTCACTGGCGCGGTGTGGCTTAAGTGGTGGACACTGGTCAATCTAAATTGGCCAGCTGAGTCTGGGTAGGCACCACGACGTCTGAGTAACAATGACGCTGGTTCCACAAAGTGGCTAGATGAGCTTGAGCTCGGCTCTGCGACTCGTCTCGCTAGACATCGAGGCGTCGGTCAAAGCCGCTTAGTCAGACTGGGTGGGTCGGACCGTCTCGGCGAAACCTCTCCACTAAGCTTAATTGGCGGACCCGACCTATGGGCCCGTCTTTCTGACGCCTAGAATGTTTGAGTTTGGACTTAGGTCGAACAAATTGGCTGGCGACACCCCAAGTTAGGTTGTTTCCCCAAGTTTAGGTTGTTTCCCCCAAGTTAGGTTGTTTCATTTTTTTGTCCGTGACAATTTCCCCCTTGCAAAAGACCATGCTCCGCATTGTCTCAAAACAACGGTACAAAAAGGACAACAACCGAATTTGCTGACACACAGCTACACGCGCAAAGTTTGGAAAATACTTTACAACCAACGGTTTATAAATTATAAAATATACAATTAGTGAATACCACTCCAATGAGTTATCATTGACGTGCGCTCTTGCGTTATTTCAACTCATTCTATAACGACCTCTGTGCACACTTATGCAATTCCCCTACCTGCGGATTTGCCATCTCTCCTTTTCACAATTCTTATGAAAAGCACAATATAATATGATCGCGATCCATGACACTTCACTGAGGAATCTCCATCCTCGCTTATTGCAAATAATGCATCACTACACAAGCGACTGTATGCTCCAAGCATAACTACATTCACATGAACAGTCTCACAAAAAAAATATGACAAGTCTCACACAAAAAAATATGAACCATAGCCAACTGGGAATGAACCCATATCCAATCAACATAACTGGAATCAACACATATTATCAACAAAGCACCCTGGATATGACTGACTTCCTCTGAGTTGCAGCTTGCTAGACTACACGACTTAAATAGTCAGCTCCGACATTCTGTCGACCGGGAATGTACTGCACTCGGTACCTGTAGGGCTGCAGTGCCATTGCCCAACGCAGCACTCTGCTGTTTTTCAACTGCGCCTCCTGCAGGAATTTGAGTGGTTGGTGATCCGTCTCGATCACGAACTCTTTCCCATACAAGTATTTGTGGAATTTCTGCACGGCCCACACAACAGCTAAACACTCCTTCTCCACCGTTGCGTACCCTTCTTCACACTTTGTCAACTTCCTGCTAGCGTATCTCACAGGAAACTCGACTCCTTCATGCTCCTGCAACAATACTGCACCTATCCCACCACCTGATGCATCTGTCCGCAACAAAAATGGTTTGGACATATCTGGTAGCTTCAAGATGGGACGGGAACCTAGTCTCTCCAACACCGTCTGCAGTGCTTGCTCTGCAGCGTCTGACCATTCGACCACTGCCGGTTTCCCTGCCTTGACCAAATCACTGAGAGGACTCGTGATTGCTGCGAAATTTGGAACAAACTCCCTATAGAACCCAATAAAACCTAGCAGACTCCTGACTTCTGTTTTGGTCTTTGGTCTCTCTGAATTCATCATCTTCTCCACCTTTCCTCTTTCCGGCTGCTTTGTGTCGCTTCCGACAACAAAACCTAGGAAACTCCAGGCTTGGAAAGCCAACCTGGCACTTTGTTGGTCTGGCTGTGAGATTGGCTTGTCTCAACCTCTCCAAGACTGCTCCTAGCTGCCTCATATGCTCTTCCCATGTCTCGGATGCTATCAGAATGTCATCCATGAAATTCACGACACCTTCCAATCCCGTCAATAGCTTCCTCATCATTCGAGAAAAGACCGCAGGTGCGTTGACCATCCCAAAAGGGAGTACTCGCCACTGGTATAGCCCCATAGGAGTGGAAAATGCTGTGACTTCCTTTGAGTCATCACTCAAGGCTATTTGCCAGTAACCCTTGCTCAGATCGATCCTGGTGAAATACTGGCTCTTGCTTGTGGCGATCTGAGCGAACAGGTCTTCCATGTTGGGTATGACCTCTGCATCGACCTTGGTGACACTGTTCAGACGTCTATAGTCGACACAGAATCGATGCTCACCTGACTTTTTCCTCACTAAGACGACGGGTGCACTATATGATGATTTGGACGGTTCAATCACCCCAAGGTCCAACATCTTTTCTACCTCCTCCTCGATCACTTGCTTGGTGGCATATGGGATCGGGTAGGCTTTCACATGTACGGGTTTCTGCGATGTTAACTCCACCGTACATGTTTCTAGAGTTGTCCTGCCTGGTTTATCAGTCAGGGACGCCCTATACTGTTCTAGGAGCCCACTAACTTCCTCCTGTCTCCTACTGTCTAGCCCTTCATACAGTGACACATCCTGTATGACTCTTCCCCTGGAAACTCAGGCAACAAAATCTCCCCTTCCTCTGCTGGGTCTCCTTCACCTCATCAATGATTGCTGCTGCGCCTATAAAAATCATCAAAGACTCGGTCAGCCGTTTTACCGGTGCCGAGGTGACTCGCCATGAGCGACTCGTGACCACTGACATGACAGTGTCACGATAACATGCTGGTACTCTAACTGAGTGGTCACCTTACCTGTCTTCCCTTGGTGAACACTCGGTACAACAGCCCGCCTTTCACAAGAAATTCTGTCTCACCTCCTCTAACCTCCTGTTTCTCTCCACCTCTTGCCAACTCCCAAGACTTCACGAGCGAAGGGTCTTGTTCCTGTGCTGCCCTAAACTCATCAGGCGACACATCTATGCCCGACTTCCTTCCTGGAACAACTAACGGTTTAACAACCTTTTCCTCCTTCTTGCTCCGTGTTTGAACTGCTGCCCCTGTAGCAGTCAACAACTCAGGATCCCCTGGATCCCTTGCCCCTGGAATATTTCCAATGATCAAATCATGAAGGGGTTTGTCCATTACCAACGCAGACAACTCGCCTGAGAAGTAAGGGGTACGTACTTCTATCTTAGCAACTGGAAACTCCCTCACAGTGCCATCGATTAGAGTACAGGTCTGGATTTGCCCTGTCAAATCCCCTTTATCGACCAGCGTTGTTCGTACTACACCGCATGAACAACCAGTGTCTCGTAACACTTTCACCCTCTGCTGGCCAATCCACCCTTCTTCCACTGGTAACGAACCACTCAGCCTAGTGCCCTCCATCCCTGACACTGACTGCTGTCCAGTGCTAGCCATAGGCTGCACTCCACCCTCTTCAGACTGAATCCCCTTTTGGTTCCACTGCAGGTCGTTTCCCTTGACGACCCTTATCCACCTCTTGCAAGGCTGCTGCCTTCTGGAACCTCATGCGACAATCCCTCGCCACATGTCCCTTCTTGTGACAAATGAAACACCTAATTTCCCTTTGCCCTTCCTTCTGCCCCACCACTGGGTTTGCAGACTTTGCAGAAAACTCTCCTAGTCTCCTTGCACTCTTCTCACCTGTGCCTAGCACCTGTTTCTCCTGCACCTTCATGCCCAAACGTGCCTCTCTATACACCTCTGCGAACTTCAACAACTCTCCTGCTGTCTCTGGCTGTCTCTCTTTCAAATGTATGGTTAACTCAGGGCCGCAACCTGACAAAATCTGTTCCTTCATAACTAGCTCTTTCAACTCAGCGAACTCCTTTTTCGTACCGCTCAAACTCTAACCATTTCTCAAAATAGTGATCTAGACGTGCACCAAACTGAGTGTACGTCTCACACTGCTTGTAATTTAGCGGAACGAAATTTCTTCCTGAATCCTTCCTCTGTGAGGTCAAATCCCTTCATCAATGATTCCTTCACAGCACCAAATCAGACTGTTGTTCTGCTGGCAACGCAGTGAAAATCTGCAATGCCTTACCAGTCAATAGCGCTGACAAAATGACTGCCCACTCTTCTGGAGGCCAACCCTGACTGGTCGCAAACGTTTCGAAACGACTGATGTATGCATCAATCGAATCGGTTCCTTCCGAGAATTTTGGCAACTTGGGTCGGGGGGCATAGCTGCGCACAGAGTCACTGGAAAGTGAGCTACCATCCTCGGTGGTCTCCCTTTGTATTCTCACTTTCTCCAACTCTAATTGAACCTTTAATCTTTCCGTTTCCTGCGTTTCCCTAGCTTTAATCCTTTCTGTTTCCTGCTTCATTCTTTCTGTTTCCTGCTCTGCTATTTCTCCCGCGACACGTCGTCTTTCCGCGCGTTCATCCCTTTCCATCTTTTGCTGGTTTTCAAAAATGCTCGCAACTCATCTCCTGAGTAACCTAGATCACGAGCGACGCTCACAAGTTGTTCAATAGGGGTGTTCTTTTCTTCCGCCATTGTATCTCTTTCTTTTTTTTTTTTTTTTGAACAAGATTTTATAACAACGACAGCCAAACTGGTGGTTACCGACACGAGTGACGTAATAGCACAATCCTATGAATGATAATATTAGCTTGGGACAACGTAGTTAGTTTTTATAAGACGCCCAGCGCCTGACCCAACTATGAGAGCGAATTATAGGCAATCTGTGCGAAATGAGTACTCTGGGGCTGAAATGCCAAGCCTAGTATTAACTATCTTGGAAGCAATGCCAAGCCTAGTGTTTAACTATCTTGGGAACATACAGTAAGACAACCCCTTGTCTTAGGATTACAATACTTGAATCCCACCCAGCTTCCTCGCTGAGAAGTTGAACAATTATAATAAATGGGCCAGAATATCCTGGCAAGCTCGCCAATAAATTGTCAACCTCGGTGTAATGTCAGTGGAGGAAGGACTAGCGCACAGCCCAAACACACTCACAGCTTGCTTACAATCTCATTCATATATCATGCATTCGTCACATCAAACCACTAGTAAAGTCTATAACTTTATATACATGATCATAGAAAGAACATCAATGCATATAGAATCAAACAAAATAAAACATTCTCTCTTTCCTGAACTTCACAAAATCATTTATCTAAACCATCATTAACTAACCCGGGTTATAAACAGATTTCTACTTTACCTGGCCAGGTGATCTTAAACTATTCACGAATCACTGTCTTTTCTTTTCTTTTTTTTTTCTTTTCACTGTCACTTTCACAACACGACACAACTGCCGGCACTGGTGTTGGTCTGATGGCGCCTGGTCAGGTGAGACTGTTGGCGTTGGTCTGTGGTTCTGCTTGGCGAAGTGACGCTGCCAGGTATGAGGTCGAACCCCGGTTAGGGTAGAACAGTGACTATCAACATCGATCTGTTCTCCTTTCTTTCTTCCTGCATTAACGCATTGCACTCTCTCTCTCTCTCTCTCTTCTAGTCTGCTCTTATCAAATGGACATGGTTGCTTTTCTTTTCCTTTTTTCTTTTCTTTCCTTTCTTCTTCATAAATTAGCAACTCTCTCTCTCTCCACATCTCTCCTCAGTCCTTCCTCTGCAGACTATCTCATGCTAATCTCTCAACTTGGTTCTCTTCTCTCTCATCTCTCTCTCTCTCTGCCTTCTCTCCTGCAGAGCTCCACTCCGAACCTCTCTCTCCCTCTCTCTCTGTTCGTTCTTCCCCTCGTTCTCTCCTCTCTTCATCTCTCTGCCTTTTCCCTCGTGCAGAGACTACACCTAAAACCTCCTCATCTCTCTGTTCGCTCTCATCTCCCTCGTTCTTGTAAGCGAGAGCCTACTCTCCCGAACTCCTCTCTCTCTCTCTCTGTCTGTTCGTTTTCCTCCCTCCACTTTCTCTCACTCACACATTCCTTTATGCTCTAACCCCGTGTCCAAGGGCCAGTACCATTGGTCAGTATTTTTACCCTTGATCCCCGAAGTTGTCTCCCTCTAATTCCATTGGACGTTCAAATCATGACAGTCCCGTCTACACGCCTTACTCTCTGTGGTGGTCAATTGGTCATTTAATTGATTAGCTAGATTTCACCCCACCACACACTACCTTCCCCCCCTTCCCTACTTCACTGGCGCGGTGTGGCTTAAGTGGTGGACACTGGTCAATCTAAATTGGCCAGCTGAGTCTGGGTAGGCACCACGACGTCTGAGTAACAATGACGCTGGTTCCACAAAGTGGCTAGATGAGCTTGAGCTCGGCTCTGCGACTCGTCTCGCTAGACATCGAGGCGTCGGTCAAAGCCGCTTAGTCAGACTGGGTGGGTCGGACCGTCTCGGCGAAACCTCTCCACTAAGCTTAATTGGCCGGACCCGACCTATGGGCCCGTCTTTCTGACGCCTAGAATGTTTGAGTTTGGACTTAGGTCCGAACAAATTGGCTGGCGACACCCCAAGTTAGGTTGTTTCCCCCAAGTTAGGTTGTTTCCCCCAAGTTAGGTTGTTTCATTTTTTTTGTCCGTGACATACTATATAATTATGTGTTCAAGTAGTTTAGCTGATATGGATGTAAGAGATACAGGTCTATAGTTCTCTGCTTTTGTTTTGTCACCCTTTTTGAATAAGGGAACAATGCTCGCATCTCACCACTCATCAGGTATTACTCCCTGGTCCAGTGAAGCTTGTAAAGTAAAGATTACACCCAGATCCTTTTCTTCCTCACATTTCTGTACCAGCCTATTTCCACCATCTATTTTCATGTTGTATTCATGTTCTGGATTGTTTTTGCCAACATGCAAAACTTTACATTTTTCAACATTAAAATATAGATTCCACTTGTCTGACCAGTTTTGGAGGCAATTTAAATTTTCTTGCAGACTACTATAGTTATCTGATTTGTCATATATTTTTGTATCATCAGCAAAAATTTTACAAAAACTATTTACCTCATCTGGAAGGTCATTTATAAAAAAAGTAAACAGTACAGGTCCTAAAATGCTCCCTTGGGGAATACCACTCATAACATCTTTCTCTGTTGACATACAGTTACCCACTCTTACTCTTTGTTTTCTATTTGACAAAAAATCTCTAATCCAGTTTAGCAACTTACCTACTATACCGTATGCTTCCATTTTTTTCAATAATCTCTCATGCGGAACCGTATCAAAAGCTTTACGGAAATCAAGGTAAATTATATCAACAGAGTACTTATTCTCTAGCATGTTAACTAAATCTTCCATAACTTCAAGTAGTTGTGATATGCAAGACCTTTTTTTACGAAAGCCATGCTGGCATACTGCAAACAAATTATTATCAGTGAAGTGAGATACTATGACATCTCTTATAATGGATTCTGGCACTTTGCCATGCAATGCAGGTTAAGCTTACCGGACGATAGTTGCCTGGCTCGATTTTGACCTTTTTTAAAAATAGCAGTAACTTCTGCCGATTTCCAGTCGAGGGGTAATTTTCCTGTCTCTAATGATTTATTATAAATCTTACTGAGCGGTACAGCTAACTCCTTACTTAATTCTTTTAGAACTTTAGGTGGTATTAAATCAGTCCTGCGCTTTAGACTGATCAATTCAAAACAACTTCTTCTCTACTGCAGCTGAAGTAATTATTATATCTGTAACTGAAATTCCATTAGATTTACTACATTCTATAAGATCAGGTATGTTATTTGTATCTTCATTAGCAAAGACACTTGCGAAGAACTCATTTAAAACTTCAGCTTTCTCCATATCTGACTCGGCCAACCCTCCTTTACCATCATTTAGAGTATTTACCCCTGCGTTTACTTTTGTACGTTCTTGCACGTATTTCCAAAAACATTTGGGATTTTTTTTACATTGTTCTGCTATTTTACGTTCATAAGCTTTTCTTGTTGATTTGATTTCATTTTGCTCTTATTTCGCATTCTTGCATATTTACTGTATTCTTTCCCATCTTTCGTCAATAAATACCTTGAAAAAGATTATATTTTTTCTTAATCATTTTAAGTACTTTATCATTCATCCAAAGTGGTTTAAGCATTTTATTTTGGCTACAATTAGTCTTTGGAATACATTCGTCATACTTTTTAAAACTTCGCATTTTAAGACATTCCACATTTCCTCGACATCATGATCATTTGTAAGCAAGGAGTGACACTCTCTGAAAGCATTTTCCTCATTTTATTATAGTCTCCTTTCTGTAAGTCAAATTTGTACTTAGGTTTTCTTTAGTCTTTTCTTTGGGATATACAGTTCAAAGTTAAAATCAAGTGATCACTTTTGCCCAAAGGGTCACTATATTCAATATCAGAGATCAAGGATTCTTCATTAACTAAAACTAAGTCATCAATTGTTGGCTTCTGTCCTTCCCGAACACGAGTTGGGCTAGTCACTTTCTGTATTAAAAAAGCATCTCTAAAGTTTTCAATAACATTATTACTTTTTATCACCATTCCAAGTTCCATCCCATTTTACATCAGGAAAATTAAAATCAAATACATATTTTACTATATCTACTCATTTTTTCTGCTTTTAGCAAGTTTAAATAACTCATAATTGTTTCATCATTTGAGTTTGGGCTTCTGTATATACACCCTACTAATAATGTCTCATCGTTACCACCCCTGATAGTACACCATAATTGCTCTTGAAATTTGTTATTTTCAAACTCATCGCAAAGTTGTGCATTTAACTCCTTAGCAAAATACATGGCTATACCCCTTTTAGGTTCCTTATTCAGAAACATATCAAAGCCAGCAATTTCAAATTCAACATCTTTTGCTGCATATAAAACATTTTTTGCTCTTACTTCCGTTAGGCCAATATATCTGGCTTCTCCTCATTTATAACGAATTAAAAACTCATCCTTTTTATTCAGAAGACTATCTACATCTTCCCGTCTTTCTTTCTTCAGCCTGAAAAAGAAACTCGCGTGAGTTAAATTTCATTGTCAACCTATTTTGTCTCTTAGGCGTCATGGTTATGGCATCTTTAATCAGTCGGATTCGCTTCTCTGAAATTCTTCCGGTCCACCAGTCTCGGTTGTGTATGGCCTTAAAATGACCATTGACTAGTTTGTGATGTTGAAAGATTTTCGAGCCAGGGGGGGAGGGGTCAGGGCATTCAGTTTTTTTACCCAACTCTCGCCTCTCCCACCTTCACCATGCCTCACAGTACATCTTGACAGACATGGATGTATAGATGTGATCAGCTTCAAGTTGATATGGTTGTTTCCCCTTGAAACACGTGGAGCTGTATGCTGTTTGAATTTGAGTCTCATTGGGTCATTGCTGAAAACAGCCAGACCTGTTTTTTTTTTTTCCTCTGTCCGTGGGAGCACAAGTCAATCACATTGAGACAAATTGAAGGTGATGCTTGAACCATGCCTTTGCATGATCCATTGTATGGTTTTTGTTTGGTACAGCTTGAGCAGTTAGCCCAGTAAAGTGAGGTGAGGGTTCATTTAGACTGCATTTGAGAAGCCATGGGAGGAGAGGGGGGAAGGGAAGGAGTTTAGGACAGGGGAGACAAAAAGACATTTTTGCCCCAGTCCACATTGCCCGATTTTTCCATGAGGGCTGCTGTCTGCCTCCTTCCCCCCCTCACCCACCTCCCCTCGTCCCACCCAGATCTAAGTTGAAAACTTGTTAATGCGCTTGGTCAGAATCTAATAGTGTTAGGCTCCTCAACATAGAACATACAATTCCTAAGCAAAAGATCAACGTAAGGAAAATAAGGATTATTGCATTCAGAAGTGTCTTGTGAGGAAGGGTTTGCTCAAATTACTGTCAGATCATAAGATCTGGGGTATAATTTATTAACAAGACTGATAAAGTCTTTGCTGACGGAGAAATCCATGGACAAAATAGTCTTTTGATGGAGACAACTAAAACAGTGTGATGCACAGAGATTCATGTCACCTGAGACTTTGAAGTCTCAGCCATGCATAGGCCTTGGGGGTCACAGTTTTTTTTAAAAGGGTGAAGGTCAGCTATTTTCCCATAGTTTCTAGCACTGTGCATGCATGTGGCCTGCAGTCCTGGTAACTGTCACAGTGTGGCAGGCCGCCATATGGGAGATGAGCAAGGGCAATTCTTTAGTGAACATGGCAAGTACTCCGAAGAAATCTACCAAAATAATAAAGAATGACAGTTCAACAAGTCATTGCCTCAGACTTTTACAACATTAAAATCATTCTGTAGACTTGACATTATTCTCCAGGCTGAAATTAGCACAACCTTTGGGAGAAGTGATCTAGTAACTTGAGGAGATGGAAAATGACCGGAAATGTGACATCACAGCTCCAGAATAGAATTTTTGTGATCAAGATTCTGATTCTGAAAGCAGGGATAGCATGATCCTGAGGAAAAGGAATCTTTCGGCATGCAGTCGACTGAAAATTGCATGGTGGGAGTGACTAGTGTGATTAGCACATCAGAGATTGTCAGAAACTGAGAGTACGTATACTTTCTTTGTTACACTGCATAAAGCTAATTAATGAGCCAACAACAATAACAACAACAACAACAAAAATAAAAGATAAAAAAAAAACAGTTTTAAGACTTTACATTTTTGTAGTTTTCAAAATGTGTTTGGTTCTAGCCACATCTGCGCTCTGTGTGTGTGTGTGTGTGTGTGTGTGTGTGTGTGTGTGTGTGTGTGTGTGTGTGTGTGTGTGTGTGAGCGCGTGCCTGCGTGGTTGGGTGTGTGCACGCATGTGTGGTGGTGGTGGTGGTGGTGGTGGTGGTGGTGGTGGTGGTGGTGTGTGTGTGTGTGTGTGTGTGTGTGTGTGTGTGTTGTGTGTAAGAGAGAGAGAGAGAGGGTGGGGAGGTGAGGGGGTTTGGTGGGTTGTGCATGTGAGAGACTGGTGTATTTTTGTGAAAGTGTGATATGTGTTACCTCTAGGAAAGGAGGGAGTAAAACTGGGATTGCATGCGTTGTGTAAAAAACAACAATAACTAATGCATAAAAGTATAGTAACACATATAAATGCAAAATGAACAGGCCTGGAAGGTAAAATTAGAAAAAAAGAATGAATAGTGCGAACCTGCTTATCTGTTATTCCTTCAAAACTGAATCAGTTTTAAAGATAACAGACAAAACAAACAAACATAAAATTGTGGTAACATTCTTAAACAATGTACTTTACAATCATGATCTCTGAGAAACATTTACGTATGCATAATGCGTCCCTTAGGGACACATAGAATGCCTTTATATCAAGTTTCTTAACTTCAGTCCCCCTCATCTCAACCTCTACATGCATTGTAGGAAAAAAAAAAGAAAAAAAGAAAGTCTAGTGAAACTCTCTCAGTGATACAAGTACATACACGTATACTTTCAGTTATTTCATCTGTATTTTTAACAACTGCATCATGAAAAATTAAAAGCCTCCATCCGTCGTGAAGAACATATGGTTTTCAAATTCATGCGTGTGCATTTAGACCTGCGTGCTCACTCATGTTGCAGAGTGAAATATACCACCATATTCCCAGCCCACATTTATCATATTTTATGCATAGATTAGAATCATTGACACCAGGAACAGTGCACACCAGACAGATCTTCCTCTAAGATTGTCTCCAGTTGTCCCCCCACTCCCTCCTCCACCCGCACTCCAAGATTGTCTCCAGTTGTCCCCCCACTCCCTCCTCCACCCGCACTCCCAATTTGATAGAGTCCATCATTTGAAATACATATTCCAAAAGAAAGCTGTGTTGACAAGTTTATCTTTTCCATGATTTGCTCAGTTGACATAGTCTGCATGTTTGCCATTGGGTGCTTGATCTTAGAAAAATCAATTCTGACTGTGTGTGTGTGTGTGTGTGTGTGTGTGTGTGTGTGTGTGTGTGTGTGTGTGTGTGTGTGAGAGAGAGAGAGAGAGAGAGAGAGAGAGAGAGAGAGAGAGAGAGAGAGAGAGAGAGAGAATATTGTGCACATGCTGCAAACTTGAACCTGCTTCCCATGCCGGAGTGCCTAGGATGGGGATGGGAAGAACAGTGAAGAGAATGTTTGTCAGAAGCTTTTCCACTGCAGTAGTCCAGTATCAGGAAAGTCGTGGAATATGAGAAAAGTATAAATTCAATGTTTATTTTATAATATACTGAGAGGCAAAGAAAACGCAATTCCATTGTCAACTGACAATTTTATTGAAATGAAACAAACACACATCAAAGCAAATACGTGTGACAAAAGTGCGACCACTGTACATTAGTTTGCCTATAACAGGTGCACATTCGCCTGAAGTGAAGCCCATTTAGGCGCGACAGAAGGAATACACTGTCAATATCTGGTGTGTCCCCCTTGAGCACGAACGCAAGCTTGCAAACGTCGGGGCATTGAAGCGCACAAACGACGGATGATACGGATCGGTATCACGTTCCAGTGATGCTGCAATGCTTGGGTGAGCTCAGCAACGGTAGTTGGGGGATTCTGCTGACCTTGCACACGTCGTCCAAGTTTGTCCCACAAATGTTCAATGGGATTCATGTCTGGGGACACGGAGGGCCACTGCATGACATCCACATTGCTGTCCCGAAGGAAATTTCGTGTGAGAACGGCTGTGTGGGGTCGAGCATTGTCCTGCTGAAACACTAGTCTGTTGCCACCATGCTGTCTCCAGAGAGGAAGAAGAACTGGCTCAAGAACAGTGTCAATATAACGCCTTGCCGTCAAGTTGCCTGGCACAAACACAAGCTCCGATCGAAAATTGAGCATTTATGGCACCCCAGACCATTACCCCTCCACCCCCATAACGATCTCGCTCAATGACACAGGGTTGCGCAAAACGTTCACCCTGACGTCGATACACACGATCACGGCCATCCGGGAAAGAGACATTGAACCGGGATTCATCCGAAAAAACAACATTCCTCCAAACCCTGTTCCCCAGAAAGCCACCTGCGGCAGCCCATCGCTGGCGTGCTAGTCGATGGCGATGGGTTAAGATCTGACCTTGGTATGGTCGACGTGCCCGTAGCCCTGCTGCTGCCAGACGCCGACGCACGGTACGGCTGCTGATTGGTCTTTCTCTAGTCCCAATAGTGTTGCGGGCTGTTTGTGCAGCTGGCTGGAAACGATTCCGGAGGTGCTGCGTGACAATGTAGCCGTCGTCACAGGTTGGACGCCTGGGCGTGGACGGTCGTTTACACTTCCAGTGTTTTGGTGCCGAGTTGCAAGACGGGTTATGGTTGATGGGTGTACATTGAAATGTTGTGCGGCCCTGATGTGAGCAGTGCCTGCCCTCAGCATGCCAATGGCTTGATTTCTCTGGTCTGTAGTTAACCGCGGCATGGTGCGTACGAGTGTCAGTAAAAACGCCAATGTGTGTTTTTATAGGGGACAGTCATGGGCTGTTTGCATGCAATCACAGTATGCCTGTGTTGCACGTGTTTTGCAGTTATCAGTAAAAGATGTGTTGGAGTGGTTTACTCATGACGTCATGAACCCAACTGTGCCTGTCAATACAGATCGTCGCAATACAACATACGCGTGCTAGGTTGCATGCCTCGTGCATAATTCACATTATTTTGGCTGAGGTGACATTTTTCGGGGACGAAATGGGGATTGCGTTTTCATTGCCTCTCAGTATATATATACAAACTGAAGAAAGACTAAAACTGAAGAAATTCTGAAACAAAAAGAAAAATAGTTCAAAAGTTAAAAAAACATAACTGGGGAAAATGCATAGGACAAATTTGGTCCATTTTTTCCTTTTAAAGTCAAACTGTTGTAAGTAGTTGACAGAACTAGGGATGTCAGGATTTTTGATCTGTGAACCTTCCAGTATAACCTGATATACATTAATGATTGTGCATATCTAATCACATAACTAGACTGATGCATCAAGTGGTTTGATTTCAAGTTTTGCAATATTGAGTACCTCCTCCTCCTTTCGTTCTTCACATCTCTTAATCAAATAGAAAGGAAAACGCAGTTTGCATTTTTGTAAAGTGAAGTTTTGGAGTTATTCTTTACAGTGGAGTTATTCTCTGTTAAAAGTGTTTTGAAAACTGCAGGATACAAACTTAACACTACCTAACAAACTGAATATGATAAAGTGGCTTTCTAATCCATGCACATGCTTGCATGCACACACATTTTGAATGCGATTGGTTTCATTTTTTATAAGCACAATCTGTGTGCTTCATTCTTCCCCTTTTGCTTCACAGCCACTGCCATGGACTCTGTCTCTATCTATTTCACACATTGACTCCGTCTCCATTTCACACATTGACTGTCTCTATCTATTTCACACATTGACTCTGTCTCTATCTATTTCACACATTGACTCTGTCTCTATCTGTTTCACACATTGACTCTGTCTCTATCCATTTCACACATTGACTCTGTCTCTATCTGTTTCACACATTGACTCCGTCTCTATCTATTTCACACATGACTCCGTCTCTATCTATTTCACACATACTTCTGTCTCTATCTATTTCACACATTGACTCCGTCTCTATCTATTTCACTAATTGACTCCATCTCTATCTGTTTCACACATTGACTCCGTCTCAAGCTATTTCACACATTGACTCCATCTCTAGCTGTTTCACACATTGACTCCGTCTCTAGCTATTTCACACATGTATCAACAGACAATGGGGAGATGTCTCTATCTGTTACACACATCTATCAACAGACAATGGGGAGATGTCTCTATCTGTTTCACACATCTATCAACAGACAATGGGGAGATGTGTCTAATCTGTTTCACACATCTATCAACAGACAATGGGGATATGTCTCTATTTCACACATGTATCAACAGACAGTGGGGAGATGTCTCTATCTATTTCACACATATCAACAGACAGTGGGGAGATGTCTCTATTTCACACATTGACTCTGTCTCTATCTATTTCACACACATATCAACAGACAGTGGGGAGATGTCTCTATTTCCACACGTATCAACAGACAATGGGGAGATGTCTATCTGTTTCACACATATATCAACAGACAGTGGGGAGATGTCTCTATCTGTTACACACATTGACTCTGTCTCTATCTATTTCACACATGTATCAACAGACAATGGGAGATGTCTCTATCTGTTTCACACATTGACTCTGTCTCTATCTATTTCACAACATGTATCAACAGACAGTGGGGAGATGTCTCTATCTGTTACACACATTGACTCTGTCTCTATCTATTTCACACATGTATCAACAGACAGTGGGGAGATGTCTCTATCTGTTACACACATTGACTCTGTCTCTATCAATTTCACACATGTATCAACAGACAATGGGGAGATGTCTCTATCTATTTCACACATGTATCAACAGACAGTGGGAGATGTCTCTATCTGTTACACACATTGACTCTGTCTCTATCTATTTCACACATATATCAACAGACAGTGGGGAGATGTCTCTATCTCTTACACACATTGACTCTGTCTCTATCAATTTCACACATGTATCAACAGACAATGGGGAGATGTCTCTATCTGTTTCACACATGTATCAACAGACAATGGGGAGATGTCTCTATCTGTTTCACACATTGACTCTGTCTCTATCTATTTCACACATATATCAACAGACAGTGGGGAGATGTCTCTATCTGCTACACACATTGACTCTGTCTCTATCAATTTCACACATGTATCAACAGACAGTGGGGAGATGTCTCTATCTGTTACACACATTGACTCTGCTCTATCTATTTCACACATGTTCAACAGACAATGGGGAGATGTCTCTATCTGTTTCACACATTGACTGTCTCTATTTCACACATATATCAACAGACAATGGGGAGATGTCTCTATCTGTTTCACACATTGACTCTGTCTCTATTTCACACATGTATCAACAGACAATGGGGAGATGTCTCTATCTGTTTCACACATTGACTCTGTCTCTATTTCACACATGTATCAACAGACAGTGGGGAGATGTCTCTATCTGTTTCACACATTGACTCTGTCTCTATTTCACACATGTATCAACAGACAGTGGGGATGTCTCTATCTGTTTCACACATTGACTCTGTCTCTATTTCACACATATATCAACAGACAATGAGGAGATGTCTCTAGCTATTTCACACATGTATACACAATAGACAATGGGAGATGTCTCTAGCTATACACAATAGACAATGGGGAGAAGCTGTTAAAATTACTGAAAGACAACCCACACCTTAATCCACCCCTGACAGGACCTGTGAATTTATAGTACTACAGCAAAGACTCTTATGGGAACATGCTTATTACTCTGGCATCTAACAAAACTGCTGGATAATGCAAAGAAAAAAAGAAAGAAAAGAAAAAGGAAAAGGTTTGAAAATGTAACTGAAAGATGACAAATTGCAAGATGTTCAGCCAAAGGACACTCAGGCCAGTAAGTGTGTTTTGTTGTGTGGATAAATCCAGCACATTGTAAGTGGCCTGGTTGTACTTCTTCATGTCCTGGCCTAGTTGTACTTCATGTCCTGGCCTGGTTGTATTTCATGACCTGGCCTGGTTGTACTTCTTCATGGCCTGGCCTAGTTGTACTTCATGTCCTGGCCTGGTTGTACTTCATGTCCTGGCCTGGTTGTACCCTGGCCTGGTTGTACTTCATGTCCTGGCCTGGTTGTACTTCTTCATGGCCTGGCCTGGTTGTACTTCTTCATGGCCGGGCCCTGGTTGTACTTCATGTCCTGGCCTGGTTGTACTTCTTCATGGCCTGGCCTGGTTGTACTTCATGTCCTGGCCTGGTTGTACTTCTTCATGTCCTGGCCTGGTTGTACTTCATGTCCTGGCCTGGTTGTACTTCATGTCCTGGCCTGGTTGTACTTCTTCACGTCCTGGCCTGGTTGTACTTCATGTCCTGGCCTGGTTGTACTTCTTCACGTCCTGGCCTGGTTGTACTTCTTCATGGCCTGGCCTGGTTGTACTTCATGTCCTGGCCTGGTTGTACTTCATGTCCTGGCCTGGTTGTACTTCTTCACGTCCTGGCCTGGTTGTACTTCATGTCCTGGCCTGGTTGTACTTCTTCACGTCCTGGCCTGGTTGTACTTCTTCATGGCCTGGCCTGGTTGTACTTCTTCATGGCCTGGCCTGGTTGTACTTCTTCATGGCCTGGCCTGGTTGTACTTCTTCATGGCCTGGCCTGGTTGTACTTCATGGCCTGGCCTGGTTGTACTTCTTCATGTCCTGGCCTGGTTGTACTTCATGTCCTGGCCTGGTTGTACTTCTTCATGGCCTGGCCTGGTTGTACTTCATGTCCTGGCCTGGTTGTACTTCTTCATGTCCTGGCCTGGTTGTACTTCATGTCCTGGCCTGGTTGTACTTCTTCATGTCCTGGCCTGGTTGTACTTCTTCATGACCTGGCCTGGTTGTACTTCTTCACGTCCTGGCCTGGTTGTACTTCATGTCCTGGCCTGGTTGTTACTTCTTCATGGCCTGGCCTGGTTGTACTTCTTCATGGCCTGGCCTGGTTGTACTTCATGTCCTGGCCTGGTTGTACTTCTTCATGGCCTGGCCTGGTTGTACTTCTTCATGGCCTGGCCTGGTTGTACTTCTTCATGGCCTGGCCTGGTTGTACTTCTTCATGGCCTGGCCTGGTTGTACTTCATGTCCTGGCTGGTTGTACTTCTTCATGGCCTGGCCTGGTTGTACTTCTTCATGGCCCTGGCCTGGTTGTACTTCTTCACGTCCTGGCCTGGTTGTACTTCATGTCCTGGCCTGGTTGTACTTCTTCACGTCCTGGCCTGGTTGTACTTCTTCATGGCCTGGCCTGGTTGTACTTCTTCATGGCCTGGCCTGGTTGTACTTCATGTCCTGGCCTGGTTGTACTTCTTCACGTCCTGGCCTGGTTGTACTTCATGTCCTGGCCTGGTTGTACTTCTTCATGGCCTGGCCTGGTTGTACTTCATGTCCTGGCCTGGTTGTACTTCTTCATGTCCTGGCCTGGTTGTACTTCTTCACGTCCTGGCCTGGTTGTACTTCTTCACGTCCTGGCCTGGTTGTACTTCTTCATGGCCTGGCCTGGTTGTACTTCTTCACGTCCTGGCCTGGTTGTACTTCTTCACGTCCTGGCCTGGTTGTACTTCTTCATGGCCTGGCCTGGTTGTACTTCTTGATGTCCTGACAGTCTGCCACACCCAAAACTGAAAAAAAAAGAAATTGAAAACAAGCAAGATGAAACACACTTGACAAAGAAGAAGTGAGATGAATGTGTATGTGAAGAAAGTGCAGAGAAAGAGGAAATGTGTACATGTGAAGAAAGTGCAGAAGAAAGAGGAAATGAAGACAAGAGATGGGTGGGATGGGACGGGGGGAATACAGATGAGGTTGGCTCTCATATGGCTTCTTTATCCTTTTCTTTTTCTTCTTCTTTTTTTTTTCCTTTTTTATGTAGTTTTCTTGCCTGTTTGTTTATTTTGTATTGTCAGTTTTACTGTTCTGTCTTGCGACAGAGGCCAGACTCAAGATGGGAGCGAATACCAGTCGGATTTCCAACAAGACTGGGAGACCGCTGTATGTTGTGATTCGGGACGGAGTGCAGCTGGTTCACAGATACACCACAGAGTACCGTCAGGTCCCCGACGATGGCACTCCCATTACCATCACTGGTTTGCCTGTTGGAGGGGCCATCCAAGTGGCAGTTCTCTACAAGGTGTTTGCAGATAACAAGACCTTTGTGTGTGACCTGTTCCGGGTACCTCATCAATGGGAATTGGTGGTTGAGGTATGGAGGGGGGAGGGGTTCTGTACTGTTGTCTTTTTTTCTTTCTTTCCTTTTAACTTTTGGGAAGACAAGAATTTGGTTTGTGTGTGTGTGTGTGTGTGTGTGTGTGTGTGTGCGCGCGCGTGTGTGCATGCGTGTGCATGCGTGTGCGCGCGTGCGTGTGTGTGTGTGTGTGTGTGTGTGTGTGTGTGTGTGTGTGTGTGTGTGGTGTGTGTGTGTGTGTGTGTGTGTGGTGTGTGTGTGTGTGTGTGTGTGTGTGTGTTTTGTGTGTGTGCAAGATTTGCTTCTGTCATTATTAAAAAAAAAAAAAAAAAACAGTGGCCCTTTCCAGCATGGAGAGATCATTTTGATTTCCCCAACACATCAACACAATTCCACCATTAAGGTAAGATAAGATAATGTTGCTTATAGCCCAGCCGACCGCAAAGGGCCACATCAGGGCTGACCATTAAGGTTGGCCATTTGGTATAAGTACTATGGCTGACCATTTTTTTTTCAGACCGCTGTATGTTGTGATTGGGACGGAGTGCAGCTGGTGCACAGGTACACCACAGAGTATTGCAGTGTTAAAGCAGACAATCTTTGATCCCACCTTTAAGCTTGACCTTTCTTTTAATTCCACTATTAATTAAGTTTGATCATCTTAATCCGGTTGTTTGACTATACCCCCATCTTTTGTGTTGAGTGAGTCAGCTTTTAAGATATCTTCCCCAAAACATAGTGAGTTTGTCAATGAAGCATGGCTCTGCATCTGCAGCAAAAGGCAGTGTTTTTGTTAACAAACAAGAGTAAATGAAACTACACCCAAGGCAAGGCTTTATTCTGACATTCAAGGTGTGGGTCCCTGGAGACCCAGGATGTATGGTGTGGGTCCCTGGAGACCCACGATGTATGGCAAGGCGTTAATCCTTCACCAGCAGCTGTGGCAAATTGGCTTGTGTCGCCGCAGATTGCCACGTGGCAGGTCATGGGTTTGATTCCCATCAAAGCAATCATTTATGGTATTTTCTGCCCTAACCACCTCCTGCCCAGACAGCCCTGATGTGGCCCTTTGCGGTCGGCTGGGCTATAAGCAACATTATCTTATCTTATCTCCTGCCCAGAGTTGAGAATTCTTTAGGGAAGACTGGAACCACACAGCTTCACCCACACAACCCTTTGATTGCCACGGCAGCCACTACCCTCAGATTGCTGCAGTCACTGTTTGGCTCTGTCAGCATGTGGTTCAGTTCTTTTGTTCTTGTGTTTATTTTCATTTTATGTTTCCTCTCATGTTTGAATCATACGATACATGGAACGAAATTGTGTAATTTCATCTTAAAAATCATGTATGAATAATAACAGTTGGTTTGGTGCAGCTTCATACATTTAGCACTGCACAGCAGCTCTGCTGTACAGCTGACTTTCTGCTGTCTGCAGATTCATACATTTAGTACTGCACAGCAGCTGTGCTGTACAGCTGACTTTCCGCTGTCTGCAGCATGGGGATAGCTGGTGATGAAGGGGGATGGCCACGTCTCTGATAGTGATACATAATGAAGGTAAGCGTAACGTATCGTCCTGTCATACCGTTCCATACAGCAGTTGAACTCCAAAGCATCATCTACTTAATTCTCAAATTCTGTGGCCGTTCATGCCATTCTGTCATGTGACCTCAGATTTGATTTCTTCTCCACATCTATCCCTTTTGTCACTTTGTCGTGATGTTGCCAATATTGGCAAGTTCATGGGGGCTGTTGTCAGATGGATGTGGTTGTGCCCAGGAGAGGAACACCCATTCACACTGCCTCTTTTTTGTCAGTAGGGGGCTAAGTGAGTGGTGTCCACATGTGTTGGATCAGAACAGACACCACTGACAGTGACTGAAGTGAGCTGGTGGCAGCGCAGTGTCTGTTCTACTGACGCCTTCACTTTGATTGTTCCCTGTGGATTGCTGGGGCTGCGGCAGACAAGGCAGACTGCAGCTTCTACTTCTGCTTGTTAAGGCAGCCAGCTTCATAAGTTTTAATTTTCATTCTGCATGTTGTGCATGTGTTCATGTTGTATTGTCCATTTCCACGGGGACACAGTGGCCTGGTCTTCCAAAAGATGGAATGAAATTCTTCAGCTGCGTGTTACAGAACACAGAACAAAACATACTGCCTTTCCAGTACAGAACACAGAACAAAACATACTGCCTTCCAGTACAGAACACAGAACAAAACATACTGCCTTTCCAGTACAGAACACAGAACAAAACATACTGCCTTTTCAGTACAGAACACAGAACAAAACATACTGCCTTTCAGTACAGAACACAGAACAAAACATACTGCCTTTCCAGTACAGAACACAGAACAAAACATACTGCCTTTCCGGTACAGAACACAGAACAAAACATACTGCCTTTCCGGTACAGAACACAGAACAAACATACTGCCTTTCCAGTACAGAACACAGAACAAAACATACTGCCTTTCCAGTACAGAACAGAACAAAACATACTGCCTTTCCAGTACAGAACACAGAACAAAACATACTGCCTTTCCAGTACAGAACACAGAACAAAACATACTGCCTTTCCAGTACAGAACACAGAACAAAAATACTGCCTTTCCAGTACAGAACACAGAACAAAACATACTGCCTTCCAATACAGAACCAGAACAAAACATACTGCCTTTCCAGTACAAAACACAGAACAAAACATATGCCTTACAAAACATACTGCCTTTCCAGTGTACTGGCCATGGGAACAGTGTGGTTACAGAACACAGAACATACTGCCTTTCCAGTATACTGGCCGTGGGAACAGTGTGTTACAGGACACAGAACGAAACATACTGCCTTTCCAGTGTACTGGCCATGGGAACAGTGTGGTTTCAGAACACAGAACAAACATACTGCCTTTCCAGTTATACTGGCCATGGGAACAGTGTGGTTACAGAACACAGAACAAAACATTTCTGCCTTTCCAGTGTACTGGCCATGAGAACAGTGTGTTACAGAACAAAACATACTGCCTTTCCAGTATACTGGCCATGGGAACAGTGTGGGTTACAGAACAAAACATACTGCCTTTCCAGTATACTGGCCATGGGAACAGTGTGGTTACAGAACACAGAACAAACATACTGCCTTTCCAGTATACTGGCCATGGGAACAGTGTGTTACAGAACAAACATACTGCCTTTCCAGTATACTGGCCGTGGGAACAGTGTGTTACAGAACACAGAACAAAACATACTGCCTTTCCAGTATACTGGCCATGGGAACAGTGTGTTACAGAACAAAAATACTGCCTTTCCAGTATACTGGCCATGGAACAGTGTGTTACAGAACAAAACATACTGCCTTTTCCAGTATACTGGCCATGGAACTGTGTTACAGAACACAGAATGAAAACATACTGCCCTTTTCCAGTATACTGGCCATGGGAACAGTGTGTTACAGAACACAGAACGGAACATACTGCCTTTCCAGTATACTGGCCATGGGAACAGTGTGGTTACAGAACACAGAACAAAACATACTGCCTTTCCAGTGTACTGGCCATGGGAACAGTGTTTTACAGAACAAAACATACTGCCTTTCCAGTATACTGGCCATGGGAACAGTGTGGTTACAGAACACAGAACGAAACATACTGCCTTTCCAGTATATGGCCATGGAAACCGTGTGTTACAGAACAAAACATACTGCCTTTCCAGTATACTGGCCATGGGAACAGTGTGTTGCAGAACACAGAACAAAACATACTGCCTTTCCAGTATACTGGCCATGGGAAACAGTGTGGTTACAGAACACAGAACAAAATATACTGCCTTTCCAGTATACTGGCCATGGGAACAGTGTGTTACACAACACAGAACACAACATACTGCCTTTCCAGTATACTGGCCATGGGAACAGTGTGTTACAGAACAAAACATACTGCCTTTCCCGTATACAGGCCATGGGAACAGTGTTACAGAACACAGAACAAAACATACTGCCTTTCCAGTATACTGGCCATGGGAACAGTGTGTTACAGAACAAAACGTACTGCCTTTCCAGTATACTGGCCATGGGGACAGTGTGTTACAGAACACAGAACAAAACATACTGCCTTTCCAGTATACTGGCCATGGGAACAGTGTGTTTCAGAACACAGAACAAAATATACTGCCTTTCCAGTATACTGGCCATGGGAACAGTGTTACAAAACACAGAACAAAACATACTGCCTTTCCAGTATACTGGCCATGGGAACAGTGTTACAGAACACAGAACGAAACATACTGCCTTTCCAGTGTACTGGCCATGGGAACAGTGTGTTACAGAACACAGAACAAAACATACTGCCTTTCCAGTATATTGGCCATGGGAACAGTGTGTTTCAGAACACAGAACAAAACATACTGCCTTTCCAGTATACTGGCCATGGGAACAGTGTGTTTCAGAACACAGAACAAAATATACTGCCTTTCCAGTATACTGGCCATGGGAACAGTGTTACAGAACACAGAACAAAACATACTGCCTTTCCAGTATACTGGCCATGGGAACAGTGTTACAGAACACAGAACGAAACATACTGCCTTTCCAGTATACTGGCCATGGGAACAGTGTGGTTACAGAACACAGAACAAAACATACTGCCTTTCCAGTGTACTGGCCATGGGAACAGTGTTACAGAACATAGAACGAAACATACTGCCTTTCCAGTATACTGGCCATGGGAACAGTGTGGTTACAGAACACAGAACAAAATATACTGCCTTTCAGTATACTGGCCATGGGGACAGTGTGTTACAGAAACAGAACAAAACATACTGCCTTTCAGTATACTGGCCATGGGAACAGTGTTACAGAACACAGAACGAAACATACTGCTTTCCAGTATACTGGCCATGGGAACAGTGTGGTTACAGAACACAGAACGAAACATACTGCCTTTCCAGTATACTGGCCATGGGAACAGTGTGTTTCAGAACACAGAACAAAACATACTGTCTTTCCAGTATACTGGCCATGGGAACAGTGTGGTTACAGAACACAGAACGAAACATACTGCCTTTCCAGTATTTGACCATGGGAACAGTGTTACAGAACACAGAACGAAACATACTGCCTTTCCATATACTGGCCATGGGAACAGTGTTACAGAACACAGAACAAAACATACTGTCTTTCCGTATACTGGCCATGGAAACAGTGTTACAGAACACAGAACAAAACATACTGCCTTTCCAGTATACTGCCATGGGAACAGGGTTCAGAACACAGAACAAAACATACTGCCTTTCCAGTATACTGGCCATGGAAACAGGGTTACAGAACACAGAAGAAAATGTACTGCCTTTCCAGTATACTGGCCATGGGAACAGTGTTACAGAACACAGAACAAAACATACTGCCTTTCCAGTATACTGGCCATGGGAACAGTGTTACAGAACACAAAACAAAACATACTGCCTTTCCAGTATATGGCCATGGAACAGTGTTACAGAACACAGAAGAAAACATACTGCCTTTCCAGTATACTGGCCATGGAACAGGGTTACAGAACACAGAACGAAACATACTGCCTTTCGAGTATACTGGCCATGGAAACAGTGTTACAGAACACAGAACAAACATACTACCTTTCCAGTATACTGGCCATGGAAACAGGGTTACAGAACACAGAACGAAACATACTGCCTTTCCAGTATACTGGCCATGGAAACAGTGTTACAGAACACAGAACAGAACATACTGCCTTTCCAGTATACTGGCCATGGAAACAGGGTTACAGAACACAGAACGAAACATACTGCCTTTCAAGTTACTGGCCATGGGAACAGTGTGGTTATAGAACACAGAACAAAACATACTGCCTTTCCAGTATACTGGCCATGGAACAGTGTTACAGAACACAGAATGAAACATACTGCCTTTCGAGTATACTGGCCATGGGAACAGTGTGATTACAGAACACAGAACGAAACATACTGCCTTTCCGGTATACTGGCCATGGGAACAGTGTGGTTACAGAACACAGAACGAAACATACTGCCTTTCCAGTGTACTGGCCATGGGAACAGGTGGTTACAGAACACAGAACAAAACTACTGCCTTTCCAGTGTACTGGCCATGGGAACAGTGTGGTTACAGAACACAGAACAAAACATACTGCCTTTCCAGTTACTGGCCATGGAACAGTTTCGGTTAGTCCATGTTAAATCTCTATGTGTGTGTGTGTGTGTATTTCTTCTTCTTCTTCCTAAAATACTGGTTCACTCAAAAACGAGTAGGTCACCAGCGCGCATATTAAAAAATAAATAAAATAACTATAAAACAGTGCGACTCTGACTGTTGGCCCCTGGAGCAAATTTGGCAACAAGGGGTCGCACTCGATTTAAAAGCAATGGCCAAATTCAGGCCCAGGTGATAATAAAATATCTGGGGAAATAAAAATAGAAAATCATCAATATGCAGATCTCAAAACTGTCGAATCAATTTGTCCCTTGAATGAGATTGCACTTGTGGCGATCTTGATGGCACCGGCAGTGAGTTCCACAGCCGTACAGAACTGGGATAAAAAGAATGTAAGTGGTTGTCAATATTTGATGCAGGTATGGTATAACATTGACCGCCACTCCTGGTGCTACTTTTATTCAATACTAGTTGTTCCATTGGAATATCAATTACTTTAGCTCTGCCTTTAAAAAAGGTTTGTAAGTTTAATAAAAGCTCTTCTCTCTTCTAAGGGTTTCCATTCTAATTTCCTCATGTTCTTCCTAGTATTCCCCTTTTCTCTGATGTGGTTCCTGTTACGAACCGTGTGCTCTCTTCTGAATCTTTTCGAGGTATCAATGTCCTTTAGTGGTAAAGGATCCCAAACTGAGCAACCATATTCCAGTACTGGTCTAACCAGTGTTTTGTAGCAGTCGTCTTTAACCTTTTGGGGGCAGTCTGTCATGTGACGTAGCCTCACATCAAGGCATGTGACGCTCCATCGCATGTAGTTAGTGATATGAATCATTTTCCCCGTGCCACAACTAAAGGAAGAATATTCATGTGGCTTGACTAGTGTAGCGGGGGGTCCCAAATAATTGTGAGTATGACTCAGTAAAGAAAGAAGGGTGGTCATTGGGTGAAAGTGACCACTGAGAGATAGTTTAACAAGGGCTGGTATGGTAAGGTGCTGGTCATGTGTTTTGAACATGAGTTGCACTCACTAGGAGAAGGGAGGGAACGAGTCAGTTTTTAACCCAGCAGATGGCCTAGAGACTCGAACCTGTCAGGACGGTGGCCCTTTTGGCCCATCATTACCAGGGAGCGATAGATAGTGGGGAAAGCTAAGGGGAAAATTTAAAGGGAAAAGAGAAAAAAGATTCATATGTTAAATTAAGAAGGTTTTCTTCCGAACCTTATTCGTGTTTCAGCCCTTCCCCTTTCCCCTTGCCTTCACCCTTACCTTTCCCCCCGTGGGGGTTTGAGATGGCCATGGGGTGGGGAACACACCGAGTTCACCCCAGCCAGAAACCAAAACCCAGGAGAGGATTTGAAGCTGTCTTTCTCAAGAGACAAAAGAAACCCGCGGAAGAGAAGCGAGACTCGCTCCGGGACAGGAGAATTTGGGGGGGCCCGTATTTTTTCGGGAAAAGGGAAATTTGGAAAGCGGAGAAGCTTTTATTTGAGCGGGCAGGTCCCAGGATTCGGGAGTTATGTTTTCCCTGGCCGGTTTTTTGGATAACGGAAGTAAAGGCCCTGGTTTTTTAAGAAGCAAAACAGACTTTTTTATCTCTCAGGTAAAGGAGAACTTTGGGGTTGGACATTTTTCTCTGTGTAAAGAGAGATACATGGGTGAAGTTGATTTGTCTCTGGTGGGGGAGAGTACATGTGTGCAATTTTTTTTGTCTCTCAGTGTGGAGGGGAATACTTTGTAAACTCGTTTACAAGTTGGGGGGGTTGGACTTAAAAAGTTTTTTCCCTGAGGGAGGGGGGAGAAAAAAAACATTCTTTTGGGCTTTTTTGGGTGTTTGGAAAGTTGGGGGTTGGTAGGGAGAAAATGCGCAGAATGCTTGCAAGAGGACAGTGTGACAGGGTTTGCCCCGACCCCCAGTTTCACCGGCGTGGGCCCCGTTTTTTTCCCCCGGGAAAGAAAAAAAAAAAAAAAAAAGGATTTTATTTGTCCCCTAAGGGTTTGGGGGAAAGGGAAAAAAAAAAGGATTTCTTTTTGTCCCTAAAGGGGTTTAGGGAAGAGAAAAAAAGGTTTTCTATTTGCCTTCAAGGGTTTGAGGGAGGAAAAAAAAAAAAATTATTGATTTGATTTGTAAAATATTTCATTTTTTGTTTTTTTTTGCTATTTTCTATATGTTTTTTTGGGTGGTTGACTTTTTTGGTTGCTTTCTGTTAGGGTTTTTTTTTTTTTAGGATTTCTTTTGCCCCTTCCCCACCCTCAGGACCGATAGCCCAACCCCCCTTTTGCTCGCCCCGGCACAAGGGGGGCAGGGCGTTGGGGGTCTTTTCCTCCCCTAGAGGATTAGAATTTTTGCCCCCTTTCCGGGGACGAAGCCCCAACCTCTTCCTGCTTTAGCAGGGGGCAGGCGTTGGGGAGTCAAGTTTTTCCCCTCCAAAAATTATTTCTTTCGTTTTCTTTTGTTTCATTTGTTTTTTTCCCCTTCCCCCCTCAGGTGTGGGATCAACTTCCCCCTCCTCAGCTAATGGGGTAGGGGGTGGAGTTGATTACCGCTTCCCCAAATAAACTCTTTCTTTTGACATTTTTTTTTCGGGGTGTGGTGCGAGATTTTCTTTGATTTTTGGGGTGAATGTGCATTTTTTGATTGTTTTGTTTAGTATTTTGTTTTATTACTGTAGTGTGGTGTAATTTGCAGTGATTTGTTTTTCCCCGTCTCCAGTTTCCACGGGGACATGACCACTAGGGTGCTTCTGGGGCTTTTTTTGCTTTTCTTGATTTCGCTACTATTCCGGTCCTGTGTATCCTTTCTTTTCCTTTTAAAACCCCCCCCTTTTTCAAAAACTTCTTAAACCTTCCCCCAAAAGGCTCCTTTAGTTTTTTTTTCAACTTTTTCTCTTTTAGGTGGATTTCCGTTTGTTTTGTTTTTCCCCTCTTTTTAATTGTTTGTGCTTCCATTTTTTTTGTAAATTTATATTCATTTTTGTAAAAGGGGGTACTTTTTTGAAATTCTTTGAAATTAAAAAGAAAGAAAGATGAAAAAAAAAAACATTTAAAAACTAAAGCTTTAAAAAGAATTTTTTTCAAAAAATTTATTGTGTTTATTTCTTTTTTTTTGGGGGGAAAATATTTTGTTAAAAAACTTTTTTTTGTTTGGTAAATTAAAAATTGAAAACAGTTGAAAATTTTTTTGGGGAAAAATACACCCTTGGGGATTTCATATCTCCCCTGTTTTAGAAAAGGGGTTTTTCTGTTTCACCGGAAAATTAATTTCTGTTTTGTATATCTATAATTAGGTTTTGTGAAACAAAAACATTTCATATATCCCTTATTTTTATTCATTTTTTGGATTGTTTGGTGTTTATATCTGTGTTCTTTATGGATGATTTTGATAAATATGTTAAAAAAGCGGAACCTTGGGGTTTTGAGGAGAAAAACTTATAACTATGTAAACAATGCATAGATAGGCAGAGGGCTAAAAAAGAGAAGAAAAAAAAGGAAATAAAAAGTAAAACAAAGGAAATAGAAAGTGAAGAAAGGAAACTAGAAAGAGAAGAAAATAAAAGGAAACTAGAAAGTAAGAAGGGGGATTAAAAGGGGGGAATAAAAATTGAAGAAAAAAAGATTACGGGGGAATCTGAAATTGAAGAAAAAAGATTACAGGGGAAGCTGAAGCTGAAAAAAACGTAAATTTAAGTTGGGACAGTTAGAATAGGCTGATGCTGAAAAAAAGAATACAGGCTCAAGAAACCCCCACCAGTTCCCCCCTGGGTTCCCGCAGTGCCTCAACCAAAAAGGGGTTTTTCCCAAAGTTCCCCCCTTTTGAGGAAAAAACGGATGCTTTGATATTTTCTTTTCGATTTAAAGTCACGAAACTCTTGTGGTTGGCCAAGGAAAAAAGTGGACATTGTATATTGCGTGTTGTTTAGGGGCGTTTTGACTTTGTACCCTCACTTGCAGCGAAGCAAAATTTTAACGGGGATCGGGTTGAAAAAGAACTCCTCAAGAAATTTAAATGTTCGCTTCTTTTTTCGCGGGTTTCCGTTCTGTGGCCCGACAAAGGAGTCTTTTCCCCGTCGTTTCTAATTCGAGGGTTATTTTTTGGGATGATGGATCGATTTGCTAAAACGAACAAATTTTTCCATCCTGCGAGACTCCTTCTTAGAGAAAATTTTTCCAGAGCGTGGAAAAGTTTGGGCCCCATTTTCCCTTTAAAAAAAAAAGGCAATTTGAAAACGTGGGGGAAATGGCAGAGGGCTGATCAGTATTGATCGCTCACCCAGAAAAGGGGCGTGGCAGGAAGGAAAATTTTTTCCACTTTGGTCTCATGGTCAGTACATCCCTGGACAGGGAAGTTCAGGAAAGGGAAAAACGGGGGTCTTTTTGAGTCCTCAAGGATATACCTATCCTAGGAACGGACAGGACTTTCCCGGGGTTCGAGGCTTCGTCAACCAGACTCCCCGCCGGAAAAACCCGTTACTTTCACAAACTTTCCGAGGTCGTGGAAAACGACCACCCGTAGCCCTTTTTGGGGGCCGTTCGGGGCCCAAAACAAAATTCACAAAATCAGTCAGGCGATCAGCAATGCCTGTTTTTTTTTGGAGGGAATTCCATCTGAAACGAATTCCCTTTCAGACCGGGGGTGTTTCAAAACCCGCATTGTCCCTGTTTGTAAGAAGGCCTTGTTTTGACCCAGTCAATCTGTTGATGGATGGTTTTAGAAACGGGCCTAAAGGGATTGCAGGCTTGGTTTTGCGAGACCTGGGTGCACCATGCTGGTGTACGGAAATCTTTCGTGTTTCAAGCCCAGTATTCAACACTGTCCAAAAGTTGGGGCGTTTGGGGGGGGAAGATTGAAAGTTTTCCGCTGGCAAAAATTTCATCAACACCGTCTACCCGGCTTTCTTACCCCCTTGTCTTTGATAACCCAGTTGCGACTTGATTTTGGGCAATTTGCCAGGTTCGCTATAGTAAGGTGGTGCGGAGGATCGTTTTTTCCCTTGTTTGTGAGTCTAGATCAAACGTCATAGGCGGGGAAAGGTTTCAAAGCCGCTAAAAGTTAAAAACTGGATGAACTCCAATTCCCCCGATGATTTAAAAGAAATGAGGGAAAAGAGGGGGCGTGCAAATACTTTCTGTGTAAACAGACGTCCTGAGTCCAAGGGAAAAACCCAAGACATACTGGCCCTGACATTCTTACGGGGGTTTGTCCCTGGACGGAAAACAGACAATTTTGTGGTTCCAAAACCACTTGGAAACAGGCTGCCCGGCCATGAGCATTTTTCGCTGGTCACGCGGAATCAAAAAAACATTAAAAGAGTTCTTGATTCTTTTTATTGGCCAGGGTCACAAAGGAATTACAATACTCCCCGTAGGAACGCCAAAAAATCTCAGACATTTGGTTTCTTAAAACTAAATTGTAATGTTCTTTTCCATTTGAGACGATATCATAACCGCCAAAATTTTTTGCGCATTATTTTTTTTAAGAATAGTTTAGGATAAAATAATTGATCAAAATTGGTGACGTTTAAATTTTTACGCAACACTGGCTTTTTTGGGGGATAAAATTCCCTTTTTCCAAGTTTTTCCCCCTCTTGTAAAGGGTTTTTGACTTTTGTAGAATGCGAGTACATTCTTGCTTTATTTTTTCTATTACTAAACTGTCTCTGAAAAAGCCTTAAGTTTCCGGAAGAGTTTTCTATTTATGTATTTTAAAAAAAATTAAGAAAAAACAAGGGCCCAGAACATTTCCCCCTGTGGTACATGAAAAACTGGTTACAATGGATGAGCCCCCTTCCACAAAAATTTCGGGTTTTGTGTGTATGTGAGGGTTTTCTGGAGTGGTAAAGATAAAACTTTGCTCAACCAGCATTTGTATAGCCCAGCAGCTGTTGTGACTACCCGATTTAGACAGGCACTCAGCTGGGAATGAGCATTATTTTGACTTTCGAAAACCCCGTCCTCTTATCAGCGGTGGTTTTTGATTCAGTATCAAAAACGCCCACTGAGTTGGGTTTTGTCCCTAAAGTTGTTATAAAAAACCAAAACCTTGATGGGCCACTGTGTGTGTACGCAATTTGCCTCGCGCCTGTGACTCGCCTGACCAAGACAAAAAAGCAGACGGTGACCAAGCAGACTGATCATCTGTTTTTAGTGGAAGAAAACAAAACCCAAGTTTGTGTTCCCTACTTTTTATTTAGTTGTTTCGTAACAGTAGATTGCTATTTTTACCCCAAAAAATATTTTATTCTTGTCATTACAAAGTTTGCTTAAAATTTCCCGTTGATATAAAAACAATTGCTTGTTGGTTTATATTAGGAGTTAAAAATAAAATAAAAAGTGCAAAAAAACGGCGTCTGCAAGGTTTTAAAGCATTGCAGTGCACGCCTTGCGGGGGAAAACGCTTTCTTGCGGCGCTCGTCGGAAAGTATTAAGAACCTTTCCCTTTCTTTTGAACTATTGACTTGATTTAAGAACTTTTCTTCCTTTAGAACTATACTTTGATTTAAAAAACCATTTTTTTTTTGAACTATATGTTTGATTAAAAACCCTCTTTTTTTTTTAGAAATATGATCTTGTTTTAAAAATACTTTTCATGTAGAATGTGTCTTGTTTTTAAGAAATATCTTTTTTTTTAAAAAAACTTATGATCTTGATTAAGAATTTTTTTTTCATTTAGTTTATATGATTTTGATTAAAAAAAAACTGTCTTTTTTTCCAGGGCTCAATGATCGTGATTTAAAAAACCATTTCTTTCTTTTAGAACTGTATGATTTTGATTAAGAACTACCTTCTTTCTTTTAAACTATCGACTTGTTTAAAAAAACCGTCTTCTTTCTTTTGAAAAATTAAGATTTTGATTTAGAAATATCTTTTTCTTTTTAAAACCCATTGATCTTGATTTAACAACAATTTCTTTTTTTGAATATAATCTTGATTTAAAACTGTTTTTTTCTCTTAGAAAAATTTTGACTTTGTTTAAAAACCATCATCTTTCTTTTAGAACCCTTACTTTTATCCTCCCCCCCTACCCCTGGGATCCAGGGTCCCCTTTAAATTTAATGATGAGATGAAAATGCTCTTTGACGGGGATCACGTGGTATCTTAAATTTTAATATGAGTTTAAAAATGCTCAGTCTTGATAGTGGGTCAAAAGATGTAGATGAAAATGCTAGTCTTGATAGTGGGTCACAGAGGTCCCCTTTGATTATGATGAATGAAAATGCTCGTCTTGTAGGGGATCACAGATGTCCCCAAAATTAAATGAGAGAGAAAAGCCAGTCTTGATTTGGGAAAAAGATGGTCACCTTATTTAACAGTTGATTGAAAATGGAATCTTCAGATAAAACCAAAATTAACGATTTTGTGAGAGACCTTGGAGGGGGATTGGAACACACAGCGAGAAACAAACTCTTTCAGATCCCCCCCAAACCCTTTAAAGGCTTCCTCCCATTAGTCGGGGGGGGCGTAAAGAGGAAACGGTTCTGTGCCGGCGCACACCCGGCCATTTTATTTTACCCATTTTACCTTTTAAAGAGTGAAGAAACTCGGGTGCATCCAGTCACGCCACCACTGAAAAAATGTTCTTTTTGGTGTTTGGGGCTTGCCGATGTGAGACAAAACATTTTACAGGGGAAATCCATGAAGATCCTTTTTGGGTGTCCCGCCTGTTGATCCTTGAGTTTTTGGGGATTATTTTTTCTCGATTTAAGAAATTTTTTGGAAGAAAGATTTTTAACAAAGTTTCTGGTACTTTCTAGACGATTTTCATTTAAAAAAAAAATGTGTGAAAGGGTTTTTTTTTTTCTTTTTTTTTTTCTTTTTTAAAGGGGGTGAGTTGATTTTAAAAGGGGGTGACAGCCCCAGTGGCCTTTTCGGTCGGCTGGGCTATAAACATTTTTTTTTATCTTTTCTCTGAAAGGATTTTAAAAAAGGCACTTACTTATGGTGGGGTTAAAACTGGGCGCCTTTTTGATGGGTTTTAAAAAAAATCATTTAATTATGGGGATTAAAAATGGTCAGCCTTAATTTTGGGGTTACAGATATCCCTTAAATTTAAGGGGGGATTAAATTTGGTCGCCCTTTGTAAGGGAATAAGTGAATCCTTATGTGGGGTTAAAAAAGGGGCCACTTTATGATGGGATTATAGAATTTTGGGCCCTCGATGATAAAGGGATTGAAATGGCCCTTTTTTGGGGGTTTTAGTGGTTTTTTTAAAGGGGGGATTAAAAAAAGTCAGCCTTTGCCTTGGGTCAGGATGGTGGGACTTTAAATTAAAAGGTGGGGAAAGGCAGCCAGCCCTTGAGTGGATCAGGATGACCAATCTTATTTAAAGGGGATGTAGGTTGGCACTGAATTAAGGTTTTATGTAAATTTAAGTTGACCTAACATGCTGTGTACCCTAGAGCATTATCAAGTAAATTAAGCCCTTTTGTGTGAATGAGAGAAATAAAAATTTTAGCCGGGGTTCCCGTTTACCAACAATTAAAAAAAGAGCCATTTTTTCCCCTTTTATCAGGTGTACGCAGGGAGCAGGGTGACTCATTTTAGTGGGAAGGGGGTGACCATGGTGCTAAAGGGATGACCATCCTCTAGAATTGCCCCAAGGATCATTGAAAATGTCAAAAGGGTGTTGCACCCTTTTTTGGGGGGTGCTTTTGTGTCAACTAAATTGGGGGACTTGCCCCAAAAGAGTTGCATCATTTTATCCGGGTTTGTTTCAGTTAAAAGGCCCTTCAGGTTTTTTTTGCATCCGTTAGAAATTTCAAACAATTGCAATTTGAAAAGGGGGTATCTGTTAAAAGAAACCCCTGTGCCTTGCCCCTGATCCAATGTTCTATTTATGAAAGAAAACGTTTATGAAATGGAAGGTCAAAAGGGATTTTTTTTTCGTCACCTTTATTTGAATATCCTGTCAAAGTATCAGACGATCGTTTCCATGTACACCATACAACACATAAACAACCAAGATTGCAATTGAGTCTTTTAAAATTGAGGAGTTCGGTTTGAGCAAAAAAAGCTGCGATGTTTGTGTGATTGATTTAAAAAAAATATGGCTAGGTTTTACATTTTTCGGGAATGAATGTTTTTTTGGGGGACTGCAACAAAAAAAGTATTGGAGATGAATTCGTTAATTTTTTGAGGTCGGGGTTACTTTTGTCCAAATTTCCCAATCATTGTTTCGTAAGGGGGAAAGAGTTCGGACTGTCTTTTCAAAAAAAGAAGCAAATAGACCTAGGAAATGTTACAGATTATCTTTTACACTTTCGTTCAGAAAATATTTCAAGCGTGGTTTTGGGGGTAAAAGAAATTTTTGTGCTGTGTATATTTTCCACCTCCAAGGCTATGCAACAAAACTTACCAAGCTGAGCTTTAAAGGATGGAACTCAAAAGTTGCGTTGTGACCCCTTGCCCCAAAGGGGTTTGCAACAATTTTTACCAAGCTTAGCTTAAAGGCATGGGGCCAAATGTTGCTTTTTTTGACCACTTGCCCAAGGCGTATAGCAACAATTCTTTCCAAATTTAGCTTTAAAACTGGGAATCATGGTGTTGCTCTGTGCAACCCCTTTCTCGTTTTTATCTTAACCGAAACCCTGAGGAAAAAGGTTGTATTTCGAAACCCCTGGGCTGTTTCCACATGTCACATTTTAAAAAGGAAATTTCTGTGTGTACTTGCCCCCACGCTGGGAACGTCCCGGCATAGAAAGAGGTGCCACCTTTGGCAGTCCCATCCCAAAGTATGAACTCAGGTGGGAATTATTGGGATTTACTTAATTTGAACAGTTGCAGTACTGAAATGACGTTTTTCTTTATTGTGTGAATAGGCTGATCAGTTTTTGATTACTTTATCTTTTTTCAGTGCTCTCTCTCTCTCTCTCTCTCCGAGCGTCTTTCTCTCTCTGACTTACATATGTGTGTGTCATCGATGGCAGCCATGAGAACTTCAGCGTTGCATTTTTATAAGCGACTGATCAACACAACACACCACCACACACACACACAAAAAACACACTTTGCCTAGCAAAACTGATCCACACACACGCACACACTGCCTTGCGCACGACACAACACACCCCAAAACACACAGTCGCCGTATGGCCCCCCCCCCCCCCCCCCCCAAAAAAAAGAAATGTGGTGGGTATTTACAGGTAACCCCGGTGGAGAAGTAACCCGGGGAATAATGGGCTGAGTATTTTTTAGCAGGGGGCTGGCCCTGTCCATTTTGAATAATTTATCTTTTTTTTGTTGATAAATGCGCACTGCCTTTATTCCATTCAGTCAAGGGTTGGTCTCCCTTCCCGTTGGTGGTTGTTTTTTACCTAGCCTGGGTTTGGGGTTTTAAAATTTTTTTACCCCCTTATCATTTTCTGATATCATTTGGGTTTAAATTTTTTTCAGTTGATGCAGGTTATCTAGGTTTTTTTAAAAAAAGGGGGGGAGTCCCCCCCTAAATCGAAAAAAAAAAGGGGACCCCCCCCCCCCCCCCCCCCCCCCCCCCCCCCCCCCCCCCCCCCCCCCCCCCCCCCCCCCTTTTTTTCCCCCCCCCAAACCCCCCCCCCCCCCCCCCCCCCCCCCGGGGCCAAAATTTTTTTTTTTAACCCCCAAGTCGTAAAAGGTGGGGGCCCTCACGGAAAAAACCTTTTGGCTCTTCCCGAGCTTTTGGATGGGGGGGGTTTCCCCATTTTTTTCACTCGCCAAAGAAACAAAAAACTTTTTTTTTTTTATTTTTCAACAGCGAATGCCCCAAATGGGCAGGGGGGCCTCCAAACTTTGGGGGGGGTCTCCGCGTTTGTCTGATAAAGGGGAAAGGAAACAAATTTTGGGGTTGAAAAATTTTTAAAGCCATGAAAAATAAACAAAAAAGTTCCTGATCAAAACTGTTTTTTGGGGGGGGGGACAGGCGACAAGGGAAAAAGAACGTACCACCATTTTTATGGAACCCTTTGGGGGAAATTGCCCCTTTAAAAAAGGGTTAAATTTTTTGGGCGGGAACAACTTTTTGGAATTTTTAAAAAATCAAAATTCAAACAAGTCTGTTTTGTGTAATTTTGACTAAACCACAAAATTACAAAAACCCCAAATTCTTTTTTTTTTTAGCAAAATTTCATTTTACGACTTTTCTTCCCTTTTAAAAAAGGTCATGGAAAATTTTAAAATTTACATACCCTTTAAAAAAAAAAAAAAACCCCCGACTACGTAAAAATGAAACCATAAAAAACTACCCGAAAAAAACAACCAGGGGTGCCTGTTTTAACTGTTATTTTCATTTCTAAAAAAAAAACAATTTTTACAACCCCCGCGTTATTTTAAAAAACATTTTTGAATTTTTTTTTATTTTCAAATTCTGCAAATTTCCAAAAAATTTTGTGTGAAAAAAAAAGTTTTTTTGGGGGGGCCTCTTTCAAAAAAAACAAAAGCGCCCACTTGGCCGTTTATGAACATCCAAACAAAACTACCAAAACCCCAAACCCAGGGGTCACGACTAACGGGTTTCCCCCTGTACACAAAAAGCCCCCTTCACCCCACCCGGTTTTTAAGAAAAATTTTAAGCCATCCCCGGTTTTCACGGGCATTTTCCCCGGGGTTCCCCGTTTGGGTTGGGTTCCCCCCCTTTCCCCGTCCCTTTTCCCCCTCCAAAAATCCCGGCCCCCGTCACCCAACCATTTCCCCCTTCAGCCAACCCCGGTTCCCCCCGTCACAGCCATACCCAGTTCCCCCCGTCCGGGCCCTACCCAGGGTTCCCCCCGTCACCCATAACCCCGGTTCCCCCTGTCACAGCCCAACCCAGGTTCCCCCTTTTCACGGGGATACCGGTCCCCCTGTCACGCCCTACCCGTTCCCCCTGTCCGGTCATACCGGTTTCCCCCGTCACCCCCCAGTTCCCCGTCCCATCCCAGGTTCCCCGTCACGCCCCAACCCCGGTTCCCCTGCACGCCTACCCAGGTTCCCCCCGTCAAGCCATACCCAGGTTCCCCCTGTCACGCCACAGGGTTCCCCCTTTACAGCCCCCTTAACCAGTTCCCCCCCGCAGCCCTACCCCGGTTCCCCCCGTCACGGCCCTACCCCGGTTCCCCTGTCACAGCCAACCCAGGCCCGCACGCATACCCCGGTTCCCCGGGCACCCCGGCCCCCACCCAGGTTTCCCTTCACGCCCCAACCCCGGTTCCCCTTCAAGCCAAAACCGGTTCCCCCCGTCACAGCCAACCCAGGTTCCCCGTCCAGCCCCAACCCCGGTTCCTGTCACGCCCCACCGGGCCCCCGTTTACAGCCATACCCCGGTTCCCCCCCCATACCCCGGTTTTCCCCCTTCACGCAACCCCGGTTCCCCTGTCACAGCCCTACCCAGGTTTCCCCCGCACAGCACACCCATTTCCCCCCGTCACAGCCATAAAACCCGGTTTCCCCCCCCCGTCAGCCTACCCAGGTTTTCCAGCCACACCCAGGTTCCCCCTGTCACAGCCCAACCCCGGTTCCCCCTGTCACAGCCATACCCGGTTCCCCTGTCACAGCCACACCCGGTTCCCCCTGTCCAGCCCACCCAGGGTTCCCCTGTCCCCACCAGGTTTCCCCGTCCCGCCCAAAACCCGGTTTCCCCCCGTCACAAACATACCCAGGTTCACCCTGTCACAGCCAAAAGCCAGGTTCACACTGTCACGCCACAGTCCGGCAATCCACCTATGCACAATTCCACGTCAAACATTCAAGAGGCAACCCCACCAGAGGGGACACTGTGCTGTGCGCTTGGCTGGGCCATTATGGCCCAGCAACCCACACGAAGCTTTTTAAGGGTAGTCATCAGACGAGCACAATTAAAAAACTAGCCCTCACATCACGAAACAAGTCTGCCACCATCTCTTGAAAAAAAAAATGGAAAAACATTTCAATGCTACAAAATGAAAAAAGTGCATTAACTGCCGTTGGGAAAAGAATGATGCAGAATGGGACATTAAAACATCCACTCTGTACAGTGAACAATTTGGCAACCTGACGGGCCTGGTCATTGGGGCGGTGTTCAGCGCTGCCTGTTCTGATCCAGCAAAAGCAGGGAACGACTGCTATGACCCTGCTGACACATTTGACTGACTGTGCCCAGAGCCAGCATGAGTGGCCTCACCCCCCGAAGGTTGTCACGACGTCCATCCAGTGACATGGACCTTGTCAACGCCAAGGGACCTAAACAGACTCACCACAGGTATGATGAACATAGGGAGGAAACTGGAACTGAGGTCCCCATGGCATGATCAGCGAGGGATGAGACGCGTGCAGAGGATTTCCCTTTTCCATCAGGACAGGGTCTTGCTGTTCTTCCGACTCTTCATACTTACCTGTCAAACGAATGCTCATCTCCACAAGGTGTGAAACAACACCATGCATCAGGTTACCCATAAAAAGATTAAAATAAAGAGTGGGGAGCCGCTCATCCCTTTGACCAACAGGAGTTCACTCAATTCCATCGTAAGGCCCGAATTCAGTTTTCTCCTTTTCCTCGGATTCTTTGAAGCGGTTGTTTGAATTGGCCTTCTTTCTTTCAGGGGAAACGCTTAGTCTTAGCCCAAAGAAAAAAATATCAGAAACGTGTGCTTGTCTTTGCCTTACAATTGTCGTTATCAGAGAGTGCCCCGGGTCTTCCCAAATGACTGGCTTTTATTACTCTCTCAAAGCCTGCTTGTCGGTCAGAAAACTGTCTCCAACCCCGACTTCATGAATCCTGCATAAGTGCTCCAGCTTTTCTCTATCCTTCCATGCAAACTCGTATGAGAGCTGGAAGAGTTCACATGGTGCACAGTTCAACATGGTGCCCCTTTTTGACTCTCATCTTGAAGGTTTGGCGGATTGCCAATTTTGGCAAGGGGCAGCGACTGGCATTTCCTGCTTCACTCTTCAGCCCATGGGCCCCCGGTCCAGTGGGACAGGCCAGTGTGCTCTGTGCTCTCTACTCCCGTGCGCCTGGTAAGGGGAGGAGTGGTGGTTTCTGAACGTCTGCCCGGAAGGCCTCGGTTGAGTCGGCCCCCTTGGCAGGCACTAGGCTACCGGAAGGGGCGACTCCAAGGGTTCACTGGTGCTGAAGGGCGAACTGAGAGTTTTTTAAGCAGGGAGAATGGGCCGTCCTGCCCATCTGTTATCAAGGTATGTTCAGTGTGTATGCAAGTGAAAGCGAGTCTATCAAGCAAGGTGAGAATGGTTTTAGTGCTGATGAATGTTACGACAATGATGATTTGGCCTATAGCTTGGAATTTTCTCTGGCAAGAGCATGGTCTGTTACTAGTACTTTTCCTATTTCTAATTTTGATTCGTCTGCCCCCTTGTCCTGCTGGTTCGAGTTTAATCCTCTTTTTTCCAAAGGGCCTGTTACTATGATTTGGTTTCTCTTCCACAAGGTCCTGGAGGATTGTGCAGTATTGTGACAGTTCTTTAAAGCCTTTCTCAACTCCCACACAGCTTGTTCCTGCAATCCACAAGTGAGTGCTATGTATCTGTAAACGAAAATAACAACAATCATTTCAGATGAACTTTTGCATTTAAAGGTTGAACAAGGTCTTGTGGACGTGCACTATTTGCTTTCGCGCCTCCCTCTCCAGGTAAATTTCTGAGCCTCTTGTTTTGAGACTTGAACAGACTTTGATTAATAGCAACCCCATATTCTGTTTCCACTCCATTTCCATTTTGCTTTATCCTTGAGGGGATAAGCGACTGTCTGTTCATCCTGCGTTTTAAATGCTGCAGATGTCTAGCTTTTGTGGGTTTTTTTAAAAATTTTGCTCTTCAACAGGTTTGTGAGCAGTCTACCATTCAGGAATTCCCACATTGATGACCTTAGTCGTAACCTTGATGATGTCGATGAGTTTTCTACTCCTGCTGAATACCTTCCTCTTTTCGTGTCCATTTCTCATGGCCACAGTTTTGTTTGTGCAAAGAATACTTTATTATGATACCAGAAGTTAAGGAAGGAGTATGGAGATTTAGCCCCTGTTGAGGCTTCTGTCCGGTGCCTTTTTGACGTTTGGAAATTCCCCTTCCAGCGATCTCCTGGAGTTTGTGGAACTGGTCTCGTTTTTAACCTTGTGTCTGCTGCTCCTTCGTTCTCTCAGTAGGAGGCCATCTCATTTCACACTTGGGTTATGCCTGAGTTTTGGGGACTCTAAACATTTCCTTTTGGCTCCCCTATTGACAGAGCCACTCTTCCAGGGCTGCAGTTCCTTCTGTCATAGTCTCTTAGCTCCAGGAAAAAATAGGGAAGTCACTCATGTATCCATCAAATTTCTTTGTCTTCCTTTCTTTGTTTTCAAGGAATTGGAAATTATGCCAGTAACAGGCTTAGCAGGCCAAGGTTACTGTTCCAGGGAATCGGGCAGTCAGCCATGACTGGTGTGATGTGCATTTCTTTCCCCCTTGAATACAGTGCCATCTGGATGACTCTAGGGGCAACAGATCTCTTGAGTGTCTCTCTCCTTGGTTTGGATAATACAATCAGATGGTGTTTCACTTTTTTTTTTTACAAGGTTCTGTGGTCTTCTCACAAGGACCTTTTGGCCACCAGACAGAGCAGCCAGCTCTCAGTTTTGTCTTAATGCTGACCTGACGTCTTTCGCTGTGGGACTGCCCTGGCAATATTTTCGGAAGGAGGTTCACATATATACCTTGACCCTCCCATTCCGGGAGCCGGAATAGCTCAGTTGGTAGAGTGCCAGACTCGTAATCTTGGTAATCCTGGGGTTGCGGGTTCGACCTCCGCCAGGGCGTTTCGGTACAGGGGGATTTTTCCCTCAGAGGTAACATTGGTTCTGACTCCATTTCCCATACAGTCCTTCGAATGAGACTATAAACCGAGGTTCCGTGTGTGAACGGACGCATAACATCTTGCACACACGTAAAATCCATCAACTTTCGGAAGAGTAGGCCAGTTTGGCCGTTGGTATGGAGGACATGTTACACATAGCATGCACCCTGCGTGAGAAATGGAAAGAATGAAGGAAGTAAGGAAAATGAGTGATCGATATTGAACGATATTGACTGGATGACACGGGAAACGACTGAATGAAGCACCAGCTCGCAGCTCTTCAGTCGGCACTACCCAGGTAGACAGCCTGTTGTGTAAACGAGTGTTGATTGTAAAGCGCTTAGAGCTTGGTCTCTAGCTGAGAATAGGCGCTATATAAGTATTCATTATTATTATTATTGTTACAAGGTCTTGTTGCTGTGGTCCTAGTGAGGAGAAGATATCAGCTTCTCTCGTTTAGCCCCAACTGACAAATCTGAAGATAAACTTTAAAGAAATATTACGATGTCTCCAGCTGAAAGATATCAGCTTCTCTCGCTTAGCCCCATTTGATCAATCTGAAGATAAACTTTAAAGAAATATTATCATGTCTCCAGCCGAAAGATATCAGCTTTCGCTTAACCCCATCTGATCAATCTGAAGATAAACTTTAAAGAAATATTACCATGTCTCCAGCCAAAAGAAAAAAACAATTGACAAGGCAATCTGGCAAAGGGGAACATGGTCCCTCCTGCCAGTTCTTCCTGAAAGGGATGTACTTCATGATCGATGTCAATCTGGTGCGGTTCCAGACCCCAGGGCAGAGAAGATACACTCTTGTGCGCATTCTCTCCTGCAGTCTCCTGTCGCTACCCTTGCTGCATCCTGACCATGATCAATCTGGTCTCCACAAACAAAAAGTTCATTCCTTTGGATCACCTCTATCTCCTCCCACTTCAGTGGCCACTGGGCGACATCCTGTCTCAGACGCCAGGTATCCTTTTACAACTCCCTCCATCGTCACATTCAAGTTGTGCCATAACTCTTTCTGGAGTGCAAAAGTCTTCAGGAAGACTGGAGCTCCGAGTACATAATACTGGAGATGCGGGCAGTAGTACTAGCCCTGTGCAGTTGGTCTGAAGTATCAAGACACTGACAGTGTGCTCAGACAATTTGACAGTGGTCGTGTATCTGAAGATTCAAGGGGGTACTCACTCCAGACCATTGATTGATCAGGCAGTGTCCCTGCTGCTTTCTTGCCAGTCAATGGCAATTAGTCCTTGTAAGGCACACCCCAGGCAAGCTGAATGTACTAGCGGACAGTCTGTCCAGGAAAGTCAGGTGCTCCTTTCAGAGTGGATGCTCAACAAGAGTGCCTTCCATGCCCCATTTTGTCCCACTTGTACATATTTGCCCCATGGCCAGTGCCGTGAGATCAAATTGTATATACCTTAAAGCCACTTAATGTCAGGCGACCAGTGGCTTGCCCCATACACTTGTCATGACATATGTATTAGCCTTATTGACACATTAATTTGGTGTTCATGGTACATCCGTTGTGTTACCGTTCTCTTTTGCCCTCAGCCATTACCATATATCTTTGACATTTCAATGTGTCTCAGTGTGTGTGACCCCTGCCTGTCAGACAGCCATCGCTTGCATTGACATGTAAGGTCTGACTGGATGGGTCTTCTCCTTTTCCTGATCCTGGCTCATTTTCTTTTCTCATATTTGACTCATGCTAGTGGAGCCATAGGGAAGGTGGGGCAATCCTCTAACCTCCAGGGTACAGCCAAGACTCGGAGCCAATTGGCTGTTTGACACCGAGCTCTGGGATAAGTTATGGTCAGCTTCCTGCATGTATGAGTCTGAGGATTGGACCGATTTCTCAGCTGAGAATTCCCACCATTCTTTTCAACATCAAGGCATTTGTTTGGACAAAAAATAAGTATGAAGAAAAGGCATTTTACAACTTAAAGCAGTTTTATGATATACTTACCTGTCAAACGCTAGGACACCCTCTCCCCTCCCTGCGGCGCGGAAAAGGGGAGAAAACAATTCTGACTGTCTTGGTGAATTAAAGTTGAACTCACTAAGAGAGACTACTCCTATCGGCCTGATGGTTAAAGGGAAGATCTGGCTCCCCATTCTCCATTTTTAATCTTTATATGTTGTTGTTTCACACCCAGTGGAGAAACACACAGACGAATAACAAACTTTTTCAGATCCGTCCAAACCTTAAGGACTTCCTCCCATCCACGTCAGGAGGTCGTAAAGAGGAAACGGTTCTGTGCCGGCTGCACACCGGCCATTCGTATTTTACCCATGCCTACCTTTTAAAGAGTGAAGAAGCTCCGTGGTGCATTCCATGTCATGCGCCACTCACAATGAAACATGTTCTTTTAGAGTGTTGGGACTTGCACGATGTGAGACACAAACATTTACGGCGGAGTCCATGAAGATCCTGTTCAGGGATGTCCCGCCTGACGTGATCCTCGAGTTTTTGAGAGAGATTAACATTTTTCATCTGATTTAAGATTTTACGGCAGAAAGATTTTTAACAAAGTTTCTGGTGCGTTTGTAGACGATGTCATTTAACGAGATGTATGAAAGGGTTTGTTTTTTTTTTTTTTTTTTTTTTTTTTTTTTTTTTTTTTTTTGGACTGGTGAGTTGATTTTAACATGGTGACAGCCCTGATGTGGCCCTTTGCGGTCGGCTGGGCTATAAGCAACATTATCTTATCTTATCTTATCTTACCCAGTGGAGATAAGGCATTTGTTTAGACAGGTAAGTATATTTTAAAAGTACTTTTATTAGTAACGTTCCTTTTTCCTTGTCTCCAAGATAGGTACACATCAACATGCTCCATACATTAACATGGAATGCTGAACACCAGCTCATCTCATGCTCACAGGGAAATTCTGGATCATCATTTGTTCAGTTTAATCTATTATTATCAACACAATCTCCATCATCATACGCACTGGGGAATTCTGGATCATCATTTGTTCAGTGTAATCTATAGTCAACAAAATGTCTATCATTTTTCCAATTAAATGAGTTTTCTGCAATGTGTAAGTAGGACACTGGTATATGTGAACAATGAAAGCTTGAGTAAATGCAACACAACAGCCTTTTTTTTTTTTTTTTTTTTTTTTTTTTGCTGTCCCAACCTCTGCGCTACCTCGGAGGCAGTGCACCCCCGCCGCTCATTCCGACACCCCGTCCACAGCCACAGCCAGTCGTTCCCGCCCAGCCCCGGAATCAAGGGAGCAGTAATTCAAGTCTATAGGCAACCCACCATGGGCAACCAGAGGACACTGCACATGCTCCAGTCACTTCGGAGATGCATGCACCGTTCTGATCTACAGAACGGACACCACCTCTGCACTTTAATTTTTTTATCTGACACAATCTTGCTTACCCAACCACTGATGGCTCTTGAGGGCCCACACCCCGGTCCAACACAGCCCCCCATGGACTCTTGCCATACCCCCACAAACCAAACCAAGGACTGACGTGAAGTAGGACATCGTATATGAGTCACCATGAAAGCATGCATGAAGCCACAAATTTGTTTTGACATTTTTTTAAAATGCTGACCCCAATCTGAGCTACTAAGAGGCAGTTTCCTTTCGCCGACGCTCATGACACGTACTGTACCACGCCCATTCGGAATTCCGCCGCACCCCGGCCCGAGAGATACAGGCAGCTGTCAATGTAGGTCATGAAACCGTGAGGCAACACTCCAGAAATGCATCCCTTAAGTAGATAACTCGGAGTTTTGGGGCCCAGTCTTCTAACTAATCCGCGGGCAACCAACTCTAGGTAAGACCGCCGTCTGAGAAAAAACCCAGTCGGACCGCTGATGGATTCACCTCACGACCTCCCAGCCGGATCCCCGACGCAAACCCCTTACCGCCACGGCCTTAACCACAGCCACAACAAACATCTTAAATGTGGTCACCATTCACACAAAGCCCACAAAATATTGACAGGCCATTTTAAAACAGTCAAACGACCTTGATTGTGACAGGATTCCATTCGGCCTTGAACAACAAACACCTTCTGTACGCCACTTTCATACACAACAGCCGTCAACAAACACCATGTGACAGGGCACTGACAGTGATGGCCAGAACAAACACCCAGGACAGGCATTTCGAAAGCGATGAAAACCCCCTGATGTGACAGGGCCCACTTCGCAGCCGATGCAACAGGGAAACAAACACCATGACTCGGGCTCACTTCGAACAGCGACTCACAGGGAACTAAACACCATGTGACAGGGCCCACTTCGAACACGCCTGACAGACAAACACCTTTGTGACAGGGCCACTTCAACAGCGATGCCATGGAAACAAACACCATGTGACGGGCCACTTCGAACCAGCGAGCCAGAACAAACCCATGTGACGGGCCACTTCGAAACAGCGATGCACAGGGAACAAACACCCATGTGACGGGCCACTTCGAACAGGATGCACAGGGAACAAACCCCAGTCCTCATTCAACACTCTCACACAAAAGCCTGCTTGTGCCATGTACGCACCAACTTGTTTATGTAAAAAAAGATACACACATTTCAGACATAAATGATTTTCAAATACCTGCTACAGACACACATACATTTTGTTGGTTGTTCTGCATACACATCGCACATCCTCTCATGGAATTACACTTCCCTTTCAAACTCCTGCAATGTGCTGCCATCCCCTTCTGTCAAGACCACATGAACACTCCCCACCCCCTCAGATACACAACATACACAAGATATAACCCCACTGGATTCATACCAGGTTTCCACACACTTCCAGAGGTGAAATCCAAGGACCTCATACGGACCAAGTCATGTTAAAGGACAAGCTGTCACCTGTCTACAATAATTTGTACACATACAACCCACATGCATATGTTTGCATAACACATACATACCTTCATACTTAGTAATCCCTATTTTCATTTCAGTTTAGTAAATACATAATGTCTCTTGAACATGGGTAGCAGACAAACTTTAGCCTAATTTCAATTCATATTGTCGACTTGAATACATATGTAGCCTTCAAATTTGTCTTCGTTTACATATCCTTCAAAATACAATCCTTCAAATTCGTCTTCATTTACCTATCCTTCAAACAGGATCCTTCAACTTTGTCTTCATTTACCTATCCTTCAAAATACAATCCTTAAACTTTGTCTTCATTTACCTATCCTTCAAAACACAATCCTTCAAATTTGTCTTCCTTGACCTATCCTTCAAAACAATCCTTCAAATCACAATCCTTCAAATTTGTTTTCGTTTACCTATCCTTCAAAACACAATCCTTCAAATTTGTCTTCCTTGACCTATCCTTAAAACACAATCCTTCAAATTTGTCTTCGTTTACCTATCCTTCAAAACACAATCCTTCAAATTTGTCTTCGTTTACCTATCCTTCAAAACACAATCCTTCAAATTTGTCTTCCTTTACCTATCCTTCAAAACACAATCCTTCAAATTTGTCTTCCTTTACCTATCCTTCAAAACACAAACCTTCAAATTTGTCTTCCTTTACCTATCCTTCAAAACACAATCCTTCAAATTTGTCTTCCTTACCTATCCTTCAAACACAATCCTTCAAATTTGTCTTCCTTTACCTATCCTTCACAATGCAATCATTCCATCTGCTGTATTTTCCTCGAATGGTCTTTACACAGCCAGATGTTAAGAATCAAATTTTCTCTTAACCGCAAAATAAATACTCATTAGCACTTGCAATAAAGTTGATGGTCCTGCGTTCACACACAAAGACATCAACCCTACCCAAGGACCCGCATGGCCTTCAGACTGCCCACTCACATCTCCAAACATATGTAAGCACCACAAAGAAAGTGGGAACCCTGCACACTACAGTTAACTGATCTCAAAAGCCCATTCCGTCTTTCATCAAGTAACATACATACACATATAAAGCATGCTGAAACTCTTATTGTGGCGTTAAAATCCAACCAACCTTGTGTCCTCAAGCACGAACATACAAGCCAGAACATTGAGAAAAGAAAAAACCAGACAATTCCGAGGAAGACAGAAGGGGGTGGGAGTTGGAGCAGAGAGAAGGGGTGAGGGAAGTGTTGATGGTGGAAAGGAGGGAGGCATTTACAAGGAAACCTGACTATGCAAGAGCACCAAATGGCAACATTATCAAAAAAATATTCTTTTAAACTCCATGTTAATGTTCTACTCTTTGGCAGAGAGAGAGGGGAAAAGTGGTGTGGAGGGGAGGAAGGGATGGAGGGAGGTGAGGGGAGGAGGATGGGATGGAAAGAGGTGTCCGGTGGAGTCAGCAGTGGAGAGAAAGGGAGAGGCAAGAAGAGGGAATAATGCTTCTTTTAACATAACTGAGAATATAACTGCTCTTGAAAAAAAATTGTCAATCATGGTTCTTTGCAGCCTCATTTTTAAAATCCTTAAACATCTGTGCTCAATTAATCAAAATAAGGGAAACCTCCCAAAACAGACAAATGACTGACAGAATCCAATCCACTTTCAGTCACCAAACATGTAAAGATATGCACAACACCCATGGCAGTACTAAACCCAACCAACCATTTCTCCTCAGACACACGCCAGCAAACCAACAGGAAAAACATCTATCCATCCACATCACACACCCCCCCCCCCTCCCTCGTCACTGGGCCTTGCGGGCTTTGACACGTTTGCGTGTGGGGGAGGACTCGGAGGGGTTGTTCTCCATGAACGTGTCGGGCGCCCCGGCCTGCGGCTGATGCCGATGCAGCTGGTTGGCGGCTGCTGCTGTTGCTGGCCAACCCCTGCAGCTGACTCAGGGCCTGCTTCAGCTTGGGAACCACCTGTGTGACAGCACAACAAGGAGTCCGTCCTGTTAGGTCAAGCTCCACAACCAATGACAACTTCATACTTGCCTGTCCAAACAAATGCCTTATCCTTCCACATGGTGAAGAACATATCAAGATTCTTGTAAAAATTTACAATGGAGAGCAGGGGGCTAACTGTGCTCAACCACCAAGCCAGCACGAGTGATCACCATTCCTGAACTCGCAACATTCCAATCTGATCGAAGGAGTTCACTCATCTCCTTTGAGATGGACAGCAAACTTCCTATACACCATAGCTAAACAGGGGGAACAGGGCTCCCAAACATTCCCAAACTCTTCCTATACACCATAGCTAGACAGGGGGAACAGGGCTCCAAACATTCCCAAACTCTTCCTATACACCATAGCTAGACAGGGGAACAGGGCTCCCAAACATTCCCAAACTCTTCCTATACACCATAGCTAGACAGGGGGAACAGGGCTCCCAAACATTCCCAAACTCTTCCTATACACCATAGCTAGACAGGGGAACAGGCTCCCAAACATTCCCAAACTCTTCCTATACACTATAGCTAGACAGGGGGAACAGGCTCCCAAACATTCCCAGAAATGAACCTCAAGGAGGCACTTTCAAGGACCCAATCAAGACTTGGCAGCATTAATATGGACAGACTGTCACATTCTATAACAAATGCAAGCAAGAAGCCTGTGATTCTATCAGGGCTTTGTTAACACTGATGTGTCCCTGACTGTAAGGACACACTAACCTACAATAGCTGACGTCTACAGAAATGTCTGTAATTTCAGTTGATTAGTTTCAGCCTTCCATGCGAGTGTCACCTGAAAGTCAAGTTTCTGCTTCCTGTTTTCCCTCCTTGAGCAGAAAGGCAGGACATACTAACATCAGCCATTTGCAGTTTCTCAGACAGTTTTTGTCAATATCTCCCGTCACATACATGCTGTACAAACCATTCATAATTCATTTAAAGTAATCACACCCTGTAAGTGTGACCCTGGGCACTTCCTAAAATCCTCAAGTAAGGCTAACCAGGGACTCCTCTAGTGAGGGTCCAAGGACTCCTATAGTAAACCTGCCACAGAAAACCCTGTCAACATGCACATTTTGCAATACTGAATAGGCAATTTTTGTTTTCAATTTCATTAGAACGTCGTTTTATTTCTCTAACACACTGCAATCATGCCTTCCAATAAACAGACAGCTTGAACTTCTAAAAGCCACGTACAACAACTCCAGTGGTTTAACCTTCAGTCATAATAGATCTTTACACCCAAAGACATCAGAATTTTACTGTTTGTTCATAATAAACTTTCAGACTGTAAAGTTCGATGAACATTCAAACCACCGAGTTACCCAGTTCCACACATCTTTATGCCTGGTCCTAAGGAGTAACTCTTTAGTGGGTAATTCCAGTACCAAGTAAGGAAAAATAGCCCCCTCCCCACAAACTTCCCTGATCTTTAAAAAAATGTTTTGTCTATCATGTTCAAGCTGCATGTAGAAGCGTCATACATGATCACTGTGGCTTTGAAATAGAAGCTGTTACATACCATCTTCAGTGAGTGGGGAACAAAGAGGAAAACCATAGGAAAAGGACAATTTTTATTCTGACAGAGATATACCCCCTTCCAGACCATCCACAGTCCAAATACACATGTTCTCTCTAATCAACACAACAGACACACTAATTCTCCCCCCCCCCCCCCCCCCCCTCGTTTGTTCATGTCCACACCAGCCACCAAAAAAACCCACCTTTTACCACACACATATACCCCTATGCCACCCCCATCCCAGTGTGGTTTGCCAAACCCACCTTTACCACACACATATCCCTAGCCCACCCCCCCTCCGTGTGTGTCTGCCAAACCCACCTTTACCACACACATATCCCTATGCCCACCCCCCTCCCAGTGTGGTGTGCCAAGAACCCTCCCCAGAGGAGACTCACAGTCTGGTGATTGTAGATGACCAGGACGACCAGAGCAATGACTGGCAGGATGAGGAAGGAGCCTGGAGTCAGCTCCTGGTCCACCATCTTGCGCTGAAACCATGGCAACAATGTAAACAGTCCTCACAAACACAGAAACAACGGCAACAATGTAGACAGTTGTCTGAAAAACAGAAACCACACCAATGATCAAGGCAGTCAAGAAAAAACAATTACCATGCAAACAATGAAGGCAATCATCACAAAACACAAGAAATGCCACCTACTTAGACACAAACTGCAACAAATGAAAAAGACATAAACAATGAAGACAATCATCACACAACAGAAAACACAGTCTAGACAATCATCACAAAATGAAAAGAACACCAACAATGCAGACAACACACACACACACACACACACACACAGAGTAACAATGTAGATAACCATCACAAAACAGAAAATAACACATTTTCTGGACGGACGGACGGACACACACAGCATTTCTTCATTCCCATTCTAAAGTACTCCCTGTTCTATAAGACTGTTCTATAAGAACTAGGAGTACAAAAAACAACCAACCAAAAAACCCTTCAACAATGTATCCAGTCACCACAAAACAGAACATGCCACCAACCATGATAATCATCACAACAACAACTACAACAAAAAGTACACTATTGTCACAAACAGAGAAAACACCAACAATGATGATAATCATCTCAAAACAGAAACTAACACCAACAATGTAGACAATCATCACAGAGCAGAAACTAACACCAACAATTTAGACAGTCATCACAAAACAGAAACTAACACCAACAATTTAGACAGTCATCACAAAACAGAAACTAACACCAACAATTTAGACAATCATCACAGAGCAGAAACTAACACCAACAATGTAGGCAGTCATCACAAAACAGAAACTAACACCAACAATGTAGACAATTATCACAGAACAGAAACTAACACTGTAGCAAATAGCAACAGTGTAGACAATCATCAGAAAACAAACTAACAATGAACATCAACAGTGTAGACAATCGCCACAAAACAGAAGCTTATACCAACAATGAAGACCAATCATCACTAAAGAGAAAATAACACCAATAAAGTTGACAATCATCAAAAAACAGATCATGGTACAAGTTCTGCCACATCAAACCTGGTCAGAGGGTACAACAAGTTCTGCCACATCAAACCTGGTCAGAGGGTACAACAAGTTCTGCCACATCAAACCTGGTCAGAGGGTACAAGTTCTGCCACATCAAACCTGGTCAGAGGGTACAACAAGTTCTGCCACATCAAACCTGGTCAGAAGGTACAACAAGTTCTGCCACATCAAACCTGGTCAGAGGGTACAACAAGTTCTGCCACATCAAACCTGGTCAGAAGGTACAACAAGTTCTGCCACATCAAACCTGGTCAGAGGGTACAACAAGTTCTGCCACATCAAACCTGGTCAGAGGGTACAGAACTGGAGGATTTTCCTGGAGGTAGCAGTCACAATCTGGGGGAAGCACTGAATTTGTCAAGGTAATCGGACTGTATGTTGGACACAAACAGTCATCTCAATCACACACGGAGAAGAAATGTCTCTCAAGCATGGACGACTCTAAGATACATTATGAATGAGTACAGCCTTGCATTCTTCTTCACCGTTTTTGACGTTGCCTGTAGATGTTCAGTTGTTAACTCTGTCAGTCTGTCTCTGACACATGGCAGCGAGTTGTGGAGATGAAGGGACCATGCAGGCTAAGGAGAGGGGAGGGAAGATCAGGAAGGTGGGGTTCATGGCTCACAATTTGAGCTGACAGGTGAGGGACATTTTGAGATGCATGATAACATAGACAAGTCTGTGCAATACTGCAGACATTGATGTACGCACACCTGTTTACCTCAAATTGCTTATAGTGTACTTTTCAACAACAAAACAAAACTTATTTCCTTCAAAGCATGCATACTAAATTTCAAATTTCTGTAAAAGTGGGAGGAGGGGGAGGGGAGAGCATATTCATTTTGTTTTCGCCTGCCATTACCCTGCAGAGGTTTTTTCTGGGTCATGACCACCTGACCTTGCGTTCACTTTGGTAAATACAGGTTCTTTCTGACACCATTTCCTTCACACCTGATCTTGTGTTCACTTTGGTAAATACAGGTTCTTTCTGACACCATTTCCTTCACACCTGATTATCAGCATACTCTCTTGCCAGTTTTTTTTCTCTCTCAGTGTTTCAGGACATGCTGTTGAAGAAGCAGACATGGCCTTATGCCATTTCATGTGGGGAAGTCAGCAAGAGTTGTCGCTCATTGGTCAAAACCCCAGCCATGGATATACTCCACAAATGCAATTACTGCTCACGAACTTCGACTCTTGATATCTTTTTTTCTTAATTCATCGTATTTCCCCTAAACACAAAACACAGCAAAATCGTATGCGTAAACAGGTTTGTGTACACATTCATTACAGCACTGGTTTACACTCACTTCAGGCTCAAAGTGAAACTAGTTATGTTGGTATGCAGTGCTTGTCATCAAAGGCCCTATTCATAGTCAAAGCCTGAAGGTCAATGCCTAAGTGTTAATATGAGATTCTTATTATTAAAAAAAAAAATGCTCACTTCAGGGCCAGAGAAATTTTTCAAGCTTTCAGGAGGTATCTGTCATAAAAGACTCACTTGATGGTCAAAGCATAAAATGCATCGACAATGTGTTTATCTTAAAAGACACTATTCAAACACAGACATTCACTTCGGAGTCAAAGCAGAAATCCTACAAATGAAGTGCTTCTCTCAAAAGACTCCGAGTTAAGGGTCAAAGCCAAAATGCATGGATGATGTACTTAACCTTAAAAGACAATTGCTTCAGGTTCAAAATAAGACCTCACTTCTGGGGTCAGAGCAAAACTTTTACAGAATAAAAGTTCTTATTAAAAGAGAAAAAGCCTTCAAGGTCAAAACAAAACAGACCTGTGTTATATAAGACACTCACTTCAGATTCAAAGCAAAATTTGAAGTGTTTAGAGGAGATGCTTTTTATTAACAACAAAAAAAGAGTCACTTTAGTTTCAAAGTGAAATTTGTAGTGTTCAAAGGATATGTTTTCATCTAAAAGAAAAAAGAACTCACTTTAGGCTCAAAAGCAAAATTTGTAGTGTTAAAAGATTTTTTTTTTTTTTTATTAAAGAAAAGACTCACTTTAGATTCAAGTGAAATTTGTAGTGTTTAAAGATGTTTTTCAACAACAAAAAACCTCACCCTAGGTTCAAAGCGAAATTTGCAGTGTTTAAAGATGTTTTTTTCTATATAAAAAATGAACTCGCTTAAGGTTCAAAGCAAAACTTCTTGTGCTTAAAAGGAGATGTGTTATCTAAAAAAAACCAAAACAACCCAACTACCCTTGATTCAAAGTAAACCTTAAAAGTGGGGAAGGTGTTTTTTCATTAAATGGAAAAGAAAAAAAACCTCACTTTAGGTTCAAAGTGAAACTTGTAGTGTTTGAAGGAGACGTTGGCTGTGAAGGACACCTCAGGATCCACAAACTCATACTGTGACCTGGGCAGGGAGCACTCCAGACGCAGCGTGTACTTCTGCAAAACCAGCCAAACACGCCCATGTTTTATCAACACTGTACAACACAGAACATGTTACCTGGTCATCTTCCCCCCTTGTCTGACCTCCTACCTCTCCATAGACACGCGCTCTGTTGAATGTTAAAAAAAAATCACTGAAAATACCCTGACAAGCTCCGCCCACCCCCACCCCACCTCACTCCCTCTGCCCCTCAACGATCACCCCCTCCTAAACAATCACTGAAAGTGTCCTCATTCTTTACACCTACCCCTTCACAAGTATGTTCTGTGTGACATGTACAACAATAACTGTTCAGAATGAAGCCATGAAAATAGATGGGTGTAACTGTCACAGTTACCATGACGACATGAAGTTCCAGTTTATGTCTACAGCCAAACCTGGGCTATGTCACCACATGAAAAGAGGAAAAAAAGGAATTTAAACAAATCAGTGGACCTGAGTTAGGATTCAGTTCAGTCTGGTTAACTCACACTGCCAGTCACTATACTCAAACTGCCACATGCCTAGCAAGGCTGAAATAGAAATTTGTGAAGGTAACAAGCCCTGAGAGTGTCTGAGCGAATAGGAATTTTACCACTGAAAGTAGTTTTATGATATATTTTCTTTAAGTCTTAAGAGAAGAGAAATTCCTGAGACTTTGAAAACTTTTTGTGTCAAAACTATGGCCTTAAGACAGCAAGGCAAATGAAGTCTAAACCTTGGAAACAAAGGCAAGCTTGGACGGCCTCTTGTGGGAATCTGTACCTATCACACAAGACTGGTAAAAACTGAGAACAACCAACAGGCTTGTTCCCCTGCCAAAGAAAAGAAGGGAAACTAACCTGACGATTCCTGGAAAGTGATTTAATGTGACATGTGAGATAAATCCCAAAGTTGTAAGTTTTCAGGCAGCATGAATTTAATTCCCTTTTCTTCAAAAATTTTCTTTTTTCTGTTTTTTTTCTTCCTTTCCTGGTCTCTTTTTTCAAAATCCTGATTGTAAGACATTGTTCCTTGCCAAATAAGAATAAGGTACTTGTTTAGACATGTACACGTAAGAAAAAGAGTCCTGTTCAGAAAAAAATAAAATAAAATAACGAGAATGGGCTACATAATGTACATCACTTTATAACAGGTGTACTACTGCCATTCTTACAGGCTGACAGACCTTGGCTGTGCAGATGGCGCTCACCATCTGCTTGGTTTATCTACCACATTTCAAAATTACAAAAGAAAAACTAAAAAAGGAAAGCACATGTATTCCACACACATATTTGCTCACACAGTCATACAAATAACAGAGATTGTAATTCAGACATGAACAACAAAGACCAGACACAGAATAATATAGGACAGGAGGAATGGGATTCATAAAGTTGGAGTTGGTTGCTCACACACCACGCAATGCCCAAAGCTGACAAAGCAAGCAAGCATTGTCTGCCAACAGGCATATTCAGGGTTTTGCTCCAATGTCTGTGAACTGCCTACAGGCGCCCGTCTACTGTCCGATGCCACATTCTGGAATCTTTTTCCAAGAAGGGATGCTCCTGGAAAATGGGGAGGGTTTGGCAATAGTGCGGAAGAAACACAGAGACAGGACAAGAGCTCACAGATTGGTCCATTTGCAGGGTGGGGAAGTAGAAGAAAGTGGATCGTCCCAACGTGATGCTGTGCACCGGGGAGTCAGGGCTGTCCTCGCGATACAAACGAGCCTGCCAGAATACACACACATTTATACACACACACTCACAGAGGACTGAAATCACATTCAGCTTACTTCATGAACATGGTTAAATCTCAACATAAAATTGCACATTGAACACATTCTTTCATGCTCAGCGTACATACCCATGCTCCCATGTGTATTCCATGCGCACGCGCATGCACGCACGCACACATACACACACAGATATATATGTATATATATATATATATATATATATATATATATATATCACGAACAATATAAAAATGTCCTTTAAAAATCTGAAAGAGCTCAACCGTCTAGGGAGCAACATCTGTTAAAAATATTTTCAAAATGAAGTGTTAAAATCAACAAGCTTGTTTCGAGCCTCTTGCTCTCGTCAGGATATCCTTTTGGGGCACGCTATCGATCTTTTATAGCGTGCAGGACCTGATTCCATTTCTGCATGTGTGAGTCAGTCTCATTCGCTGCACGTGTGGTCTGTGGTTCTTGTTGGGGTCTGTTCAGGTGGAGTGCGCTGGCAAAGATTTCCATTTGTGCCTGCAATTGTTTACTATTTCTACTTTTGTATTCAAAGTTGCTAGGTGTGGTTAACATAATATTAACCATTTTTCTGTGGAGCATAAATTGCATTTTTTTGAGGTGTTGCTCTTTTCATGATTTTCCATGATATATATATATATATATATATATATATATATATATGCATATATATATATGCATTCATACACACTTACACAAACAATACACACACACACACACACACAACACACACACACACTATACAAACAACAAAATCTCACTTTCAAATGGGCCAGATTCTCTTCAGCTGTGATGACGTTGCCACTGACATCCATCTGGTTCATGCGTCGGAATGCGATAATGTGGATGTCCGTGAAATCCTTGTCCTCCACCTGCAGACATCGGCATCCACATTTCCATCATGCCTTGCACACAGCTTGCCACCCATCTTATACTGCAGTCTGTCTTACAGTGGCATTATTTTCAGATCTGCATGCTCACATTTAGCTTACAGCCATGGGACAGGGATATTTTCAGCACGGCAGTTCAACAAAAGCTCACTGAACTGGACAGCTGTGCCTGCTTAAAAACAAGTTAAAAGGAAGAGGAGGAGGAGGCAGTGGAGGAGGAGGAGAAAGATGAGAAGGAGGAGGAGGAGGTAAGGAAGAAGAGGAGGAAAGAGGAAGAGGAGAAGAAGGCAACAAAGAAAACCAAGTGTGATTTAGTAGAGCAACAAAGAGAAGAGAGGAGCCGAACAGAGTAAAAACAAAGTCTGATCTGGTCTGGCATAACATTCCACACTCCCATGGATGAAATTTGTACAGACAGGAATAAATGTTCAAAATATTTTTGTTGTTGTTGCTTACATCATATCTTGCTCAACTGCTACCGCAGGAACAGAGGAAACGTGTAGAAGAGAGAAAAAGAAAATTAACAGAAAAATAGACAAGAAAGGAAGTGTTGGGCAGAAGGCAGGTGAGGATTACCTGAATTATCCGTGATTTGGGTCCTGAGCGTTCGATATGAGTGTTCACCTGCCCAGTCTTCAGGTGTACATCGTACTGACACTTTGGCTGCAACAGCATTTGTACATGAGGTACACCTGTCCTTAATTTCCTCACAACACAGCAGTCCATATGTTGGGTACATCTGTCCTTAATTTTCCCACACAATAGCAGTCAATATAGAGGGTAATCTGTCTTTAATTTCTCCAACAGCAGTCAGTATATGGGGTACATGGGTCATTTTCCTCGCACAATAGCAGTCAGTATATAGGGTACATGGGTGCATCTGTCATTTTCCTCGCACAACAGCAGTCAGTATATAGGGTACATGGGGTGCATCTGTCATTTTCCTCGCACAATAGCAGTCAGTATATAGGGTACATGGGGTGCATCTGTCATTTTCCTCGCACAATAGCAGTCAGTATATAGGGTACATGGGGTGCATCTGTCATTTTCCTCGCACAATAGCAGTCAGTATATAGGGTACATGGGGTGCATCTGTCATTTTCCTCGCACAATAGCAGTTAGTATATAGGGTACATGGGGTGCATCTGTCATTTTCCTCGCACAATAGCAGTCAGTATATAGGGTACATGGGGTGCATCTGTCATTTTCCTCGCACAATAGCAGTCAGTATATAGGGTACATGGGGTACATCTGTCATTTTCCTCGCACAACAGCAGTCAGTATATAGGGTACATGGGGTGCATCTGTCATTTTCCTCGAACAATAGCAGTCAGTATATAGGGTACATCTGTCATTTTCCTCGCACAATAGCAGTCAATACACAGAACAAACTTGGCCTTTTTTCCAATGGTAGTTTGTACATGGCATACACCTGCCCTTACTTTCTTCTCTTTTTCTGTCCCATCTTCAGTCCCATCTTCTGTGCCATCTTCTGTGCCATCTCGGTGGCATTGCACCCATGCCGCTCATTCCGACACCCCGTCCATAGCCTCAGCCCGACCCGGCCAGCTGCAGCCCTGGCACTGGCAATCCACAGGGAGCAGTCAATGTCAAGTCGTCAAGAGGCAACCCACCAGAAGAGACACTGCACTGCTGCAGAGTCACTTCGGTGGTGTTCAGTGGCGCCTGTTCTGATCTAACATACACAGGACACCATCTACTAAGCCCCCTACTGACGACAATAATTGCTTAGTTGCGGAGCCGGCATGAGTAAGCTCTCCCTCCGGAGGGCACCACCACGTCCGTCCAACGACAGCCCCCATGGACTCACCGATACCGGTGACCTCGACGGAATCCTACTGACCACACTGAGCTTCTGTGACAGTCTGATGGTACTTCTGTGACAGTCTGATGGTACTTCAGTCTGATGGTACTTCTGTGACAGTCTGATGGTACTTCTGTGACAGTCTGATGTGACAGTCTGATGGTACTTCTGTGACAGTCTGATGTGACAGTCTGATGGTACTTCGTGACAGTCTGATGGTACTTCTGTGACAGTCTGATGGTACTTCTGTGACAGTCTGATGTGACAGTCTGATGTGACAGTCTGATGGTACTTCTGTGACAGTCTGATGTGACAGTCTGATGTGATAGTCTGATGGTACTTCTGTGACAGTCTGATGTGACAGTCTGATGGTGTTTCTGTGACAGTCTGATGTGACAGTCTGATGGTGTTTCTGCGACAGTCTGATGGTACTTCTGTGACAGTCTGATGTGACAGTCTGAAGGTACTTCTGTGACAGTCTGATGTGACAGTCTGATGGTACTTCTGTGACAGTCTGATGGTACTTCTGTGACAGTCTGATGGTACTTCAGTCTGATGGTACTTCAGTCTGATGGTACTTCTGTGACAGTCTGATGGTACTTCAGTCTGATGGTAGTTCAGTCTGATGGTACTTCAGTCTGATGGTACTTCTGTGACAGTCTGATGTGACAGTCTGATGGTACTTCTGTGACAGTCTGATGGTATTTCTGTGACAGTCTGATGTGACAGTCTGATGGTACTTCTGTGACAGTCTGATGTGACAGTCTGACAGTCTGATGTGACAGTCTGATGTGACAGTCTGATGTGACAGTCTGATGGTACTTCTGTGACAGTCTGATGGTACTTCTGTGACAGACTGATGGTACTTCTGTGACAGTCTGATGTGACAGTCTGATGTGACAGTCTGAAGGTACTTCTGTGACAGTCTGATGGTACTTCTGTGACAGTCTGATGTGACAGTCTGATGTGACAGTCTGAAGGTACTTCTGTGACAGACTGATGGTACTTCTGTGACAGTCTGATGTGACAGTCTGATGTGACAGTCTGATGCGACAGTCTGAAGGTACTTCTGTGACAGTCTGATGGTACTTCTGTGACACTCTGATGTGACAGTCTGATGTGACAGTCTGATGTGACAGTCTGAAGGTACTTCTGTGACAGTCTGATGGTACTTCTGTGACAGTCTGATGTGACAGTCTGATGTGACAGTCTGAAGGTACTTCTGTGACAGTCTGAAGGTACTTCTGTGACATCTGATGTGACAGTCTGATGTGACAGTCTGATGTGACAGTCTGAAGGTACTCTGTGACAGTCTGATGGTACTTCTGTGACAGTCTGATGTGACAGTCTGAAGGTACTTCTGTGACAGTCTGATGGTACTTCTGTGACAGTCTGATGTGACAGTCTGATGGTACTTCTGTGACAGTTATGTGACACTTCTGTGACAGTCTGATGTGACAGTCTTGTACTGTGACAGTCTGATGACTGTACTCTGTGACAGTCTGATGGTACTTCTGTGACAGTCTGATGTTTGTGACAGTCTGATGTGACAGTCTGATGGTACTTCTGTGACAGTCTGATGGTACTTCTGTGACAGTCTGATGTGACAGTCTGATGGTACTTCTGTGACAGTCTGATGTGACAGTCTGATGGTACTTCTGTGACAGTCTGATGTGACAGTCTGATGGTTTCTGTGACAGTCTGATGTGACAGTCTGATGGTATTCTGTGACGTCTGATGTGACTCTAGTGACAGTCTGATGGTACTTCTGTGACAGTCTGATGTGACAGTCTGATGTAACTGTGTGTACTTCTGTGACAGTCTGATGGTATTCTGTACAGTCTGATGGTACTTCTGTGACAGTCTGATGGTTTTCTGTGACAGTCTGATGGTACTTCTGTGACAGTCTGATGGTCTTCTGTGACAGCTGATGGTATTTCTGTGACGTCTGTGGTACTTCTGTGACAGCTTTATGGTACTTCTGTTAGTCTGGTGTCTTCTGTGACAGTCTGATGGTACTTCTGTTAGTCTGGTGGTCCTTCTGTGACAGACTGATGGTACTTCTGTTAGTCTGGTGGTCCTTCTGTGACAGACTGATGGTACTTCTGTTAGTCTGGTGGTCCTTCTGTGACAGACTGATGGTACTTCTGTTATTGTGGTCTTCTTACGTGATGGTCTCTGGTGGTCCTTCTGTGACCCGACTGATGGTACTTCTATAGTCTGGTGTCCTTCTGTGACAGACTGATGGTACTTCTGTAGTCTGGTGGTCCTTCTGTACAGACTGATGTACTTCTGTGAGTCCCGGTGGTCCTTCTGTGACAGCGAGGTATTCTGTTAGTCTGTGTCCTTCTGTGACAGTCAGACACTGCATGCTACGTCCATGTTCAAAAATCTATACCTATCTGAACAGATAGCTACTATCTTTGTTTAAGTTCCTGATGGTCCCTTCTTGACCATCCCACCACCCCTGCAGGTTACTACGTCTGCAGTCACATTAAGCGACATCGAGATCAGCAGTACCTACATACCATGACACCACTCGATGCAGAATAACATACCACTGATCACGTTTGAGCTCTACCTGATACAGTCTAGTAGATGTACTAGTGAATGGCTTCCACCCCAGCTGAGATCTCCGTTCAACAGTTTCCTTTGCCAACACATGAAGACAGCATTGACACCTGTAGCAAAAAAACATTATACACAAATGAATGACAATCTACCTGATTCAGTCATGGTTTAATCACTTCACTAGTGATGGCTCTCCCCTTTCCCCTCCCCTAACCCATCTCCCCACCCCTGTCAACAACAGAAGATTTCATACTGTCCCTTGCCATTCATGCCCATTTGAAAGCTGAACAAACCATTCTGTTACGATGGGGTGAAGCCTGGAACATTAAACCGAAATGGTGACATCCACAGTCTCGTGAGGAAAACCAGGGGGACCACAGGATCGGACTGTTTGGGGTGGAGGGCGGTGACAATAACAAAGGAAGGGAAGTGCTAGGGGAAGGAGGGCGTCAGGAGATAGGATGGAGGAGGGGAGGTATTTGTGAATGAGAATCTCGGCTGCCTGATGATAAAAGTTTTCATGATTTTGCACAGAACCAACTGAAATCAATCAGAGGCATGGAACTAGGATTCACTGTGAACTGCAACACAGATTTCAAACAATAAACACAAAAGAATGCACAAATACATGGATGATGCAAAGTAACAAGTGGTTTACAATTTCCTCTTAATTGGAAAAATGATAGAGGAAAACAAATAAAAGAAATGATGAACACCTGTAAATGCAAAATGTCCTTGACCCTGTGTTCACAAAATTGTTAACTGCATTTCTTATGACCACCCGCAATCAACAAAGGATACTACTCATTTGGAATACGGGAATGGGGAAGGGGGAGAAAGAAGGGGTGAGGGGACAGGAGGAGGGGGAGAAGGATGGAGGTGGAGGGGATGCGAGATGAGGGAGGAACTAAACCTGAATGCTGAAAGCATTTCTAAAGTATATCAGCTTCAAAGCAGAGTCTCCCCTGGTGGGTTGCCACACGATGGCTAAACACCGACACCTGCCTGTGAACTGCCCATGCAGCGCGATGGCCTAACACTGACACCTGCCTGTGAACTGCCCATGCAGCAGCTGAAGGGAAACACTGATACCTGCCTGTGAACTGCCCATGCAGCAGCTGAAGGGAAACACTGACACCTGCCTGTGAACTGCCCATGCAGCAGCTGAAGGGAAACACTGATACCTGCCTGTGAACTGCCCATGCAGCAGCTGAAGGGAAACACTGATACCTGCCTGTGAACTGCCCATGCAGCAGCTGCAGGGAAACAATGATGGTGGTGGTTGTGTTTTGGGAGCCAGAATGAGCAGAGCAGCAGTAATGGTACTGAGCAGGCACCGGGGTGAGCACACACACACACCCTTACCTTGCCTCTCCATCCCACACCCCCTCCATTTAAAAGAAAATCATACACCATTTCATCATTCAACTAAACCACTGTTTCTGATCTTGTGTTCACAGAGTTATTGAGTGTGAGCCACCCTGCAAATCTCCACACACCCCCTCCCTTCCCCTCCCCTGTCCCTGCTCCTAAACGTCATTCCCTCTCCACACACACCCTTCCCCAAACTTTTTCTACTAGATGTGAAAAAAGAAACCCACGTGCAACTCTATGGAAATGCTCCAAACCGGCTTGCCTGCTAAAGCAAGCAGACGAACAGACCAGACAGCCCTACTGGCCAACAGATCAACAGACCAGACAGCCCTACTGGCCAACAGACCGGACAGCCCTACTGGCCAACAGACCGGACAGCCCTACTGGCCAACAGACCGGACAGCCCTACTGGCCAACAGACCGGACAGCCCTACTGGCCAACAGACCAGACAGCCCTACTGGCCAACAGACCGGACAGCCCTACTGGCCAACAGACCGGACAGCCCTACTGGCCAACAGACCGGACAGCCCTACTGGCCAACAGACCAGACAGCCCTACTGGCCAACAGACCGGACAGCCCTACTGGCCAACAGACCGGACAGCCCCACTGGCCAACAGACCGGACAGCCCCACTGGCCAACAGACCGGACAGCCCTACTGGCCAACAGACCGGACAGCCCTACTGGCCAACAGACCAGACAGCCCTACTGGCCAACAGACCGGACAGCCCTACTGGCCAACAGACCAGACAGCCCTACTGGCCAACAGACCGGACAGCCCTACTGGCCAACAGACCGGACAGCCCTACTGGCCAACAGACCGGACAGCCCTACTGGCCAACAGACCGGACAGCCCTACTGGCCAACAGACCGGACAGCCCTACTGGCCAACAGACCAGACAGCCCTACTGGCCAACAGACCAGACAGCCCTACTGGCCAACAGACCGGACAGCCCTACTGGCCAACAGACCGGACAGCCCCACTGGCCAACAGACCGGACAGCCCCACTGGCCAACAGACCGGACAGCCCCACTGGCCAACAGACCAGACAGCCCTACTGGCCAACAGACCAGACAGCCCTACTGGCCAACAGACCAGACAGCCCTACTGGCCAACAGACCGGACAGCCCTACTGGCCAACAGACCGGACAGCCCAACAGACCGGACAGCCCTACTGGCCAACAGACCGGACAGCCCTACTGGCCAACAGACCGGACAGCCCTACTGGCCAACAGACCGGACAGCCCTACTGGCCAACAGACCGGACAGCCCTACTGGCCAACAGACCAGACAGCCCTACTGGCCAACAGACCGGACAGCCCTACTGGCCAACAGACCGACAGAGATGTGGTACTGACCTGTAAGCGACGCGGATGCCAGAGATGGTGATGTTGATGGTGGTGCCCTCCTTGACCTCTATGGTCTGGGAGGCCGGCTCAAACTTGTACTCCTTGGTCATGGGCCGCAGAAAGTACTGGCCAGGACTCTGTCAGCATGACTGACTTGTTAGATAGCATGTAGGGGTCTGGCATCACACCACAGGACACAATGGTGCAGGTAACAACTATGATAAAAACACCGTCATCACACAACAGGAGACAATGATGCAGGTAACAAAGGTAACAAAAACATCATCACACAACAGGAGACAATGATGCAGGTAACAAAGGTAACAAAAACATCATCACACAACAGGAGACAATGATGCAGGTAACAAAGGTAACAAAAACATCATCACACAACAGGAGACAATGATGCAGGTAACAAAGGTAACAAAAACATCATCACACAACAGGAGATAATGATGCAGGTAAAAATGATAACAAAAAATATTGTCATCACACAAAAGATAATGGTGCAAGTAACACTGACGACAAAAAGCATCATGTCACACAAAAGGAGATAATGATGCAGATAAAAAAAGACAACAAAAACACCATTATCACATAACAGGAGATAATGACTCAGGTAACAAGGATAACGAAAAACACCATCATCACACAACAGGAGATAATAGTGCTGGTAACAAAGATAACGAAATCACCATCATCACACAACAGAAGATAATAGTGCTGGTAATAATAACAAAAGCACCATCATCACACAAGAGATAATAGTGCTGGTAATAATGATAACAAATCACCATCATCACACAACAGGAGATAATAGTGCTGGTAATAATGATAACAAAAGCACCATCATCACACAACAGGAGATAATGATGTGGATAACTTCTGCTTTCTCTTTTCTTAGTCTCCTTTAACTGTACGGAGACTCAAAGGGGCGTCACACTGAAGAACATTCACCTGTTCCTCCACTGCTGTTGGTTGTATGCCAAGGCTTGGATCACTGCAAAGACATTCCCTGTCTGTTCTGCAATGCTGTCCATCCAAATGTTTTTCTGTGTTCCCCTCCATCTCTTTCCCTGCACAGTTCTCTGGGGGACTGTTTCAGCAAGTCCACTGATCTTGTTGCATGACCACACCAACGTAAACACAGTCAACTTTTGTCTCATACCAACCTAGTTTTCTTTTCATCACTGAATGCTGCTTGATGGATGCACTTGTTCATTTGACTTGATGTTTAATGCCTTTGTTACTGTTAACATGATCAGCGTACCTCATGTTGTTCATTTGACTTGATGTTTAATGCCTTTGTTACTGTTAACATGATCAGTGTACCTCATGTTGTTCATTTGACTTGATGTTTAATGCCTTTGTTACTGTTAACATGATCAGCGTACCTCATGTTGTTCATTTGACTTGATGTTTAATGCCTTTGTTACTGTTAACATGATCAGCGTACCTCATGTTGTTCATTTGACTTGATGTTTAATGCCTTTGTTACTGTTAACATGATCAGCGTACCTCATGTTGTTCATTTGACTGATGTTTAATGCCTTTGTTACTGTTAACATGATCAGCGTACCTCATGTTGTTCATTTGACATCATGTTTAATGCCTTTGTTACTGATAACATGATCAGTGTACCTCATGTTGTTCATTTGACATTATGTTTAATGCCTTTGTTACTGATAACATGA
>CM031626.1:53005140-53042420 GCA_018398815.1 Conus ventricosus
TCAGTGTGCCTCATGTTTAGTATGATATTATAGCATCTCATTTCCATGGCTGGAAATGAAATAACCATGAAACCTATGATCAGGCTCCTGCAAGCTCTGGTATTACTCCATCATCCTGTATGCTTTTGAGATGTGGACACTTACAGTAGATCTGATAAGAGGTCTCCAAACTCTGGTATATTCCATCATCCTGTATGCTTGTGAGACATGGACACTTACAGTAGATCTGATAAGAAGTATGCAAGCTCTGGTATATTCTATCACCCTGCATGCTTGTGAGACATGGACACTTACTGAAGATCTGATAAGAAGAATCCAAGCCACAGAATGGACTTTACAACCATTTATATGAGCATACCACCACCCTCTGAACCCTACAGATTTCTGTGATGATTTCAAACAACAATGACAAAGTCCTGAAAGAAATCCTAGTGCAGCAGTTTCCACACCAGTAACTGTGCTAGACATGTTAAAAACTGGTATGGCAAGCTCTGCATAGGCAAATGGGTCAACAAAACTGGTAGACTGGTCACAGCAATTGATAAAAGTGCACAAAAGTAATGGAATTCACGCCAAAGCGTCACAAAAACGTACCAAAATTTTCCGTGACGCACTGATTTTTTCCTGTACGCATTACAACTCTAAGCAGCGCATCACGCAAAAGGGCTTTCATCTTATCTGCTACGATCGAAGTTAAAAACGTAAATTTCCTCGACATTTTAGAACGTTCTGTACATTTCCACTTGAGAAACACTTCCACTTGAGAACATTTCTCTACTGAAAACCAACAAGAGTCATCAAAATAGACTAGGCCTATCCAGTTTATGATTGGACCACAAGATCACATGATTCAGCTACATGGGAAAAGCATTGACAACTGTAGGAATTTCGGCTTATCAGAATCAAAATCGGACAGTTCAGCTCTGGCTTGTGGGTGATAATCCAGCAAATGGAACAAAAGTCGAACTATCTATGCAACATGACCATTTCAGATAATCAAAATGGCTCTGTTCTGGACGTACGAATGTGTTGCTCTCAGAGCAAGAATGGCCAGTCTACAGTTTCATCGTAGGTTCCACCAGACTTCCGATGATCATTGCATGGCGACTGGGATTTGGTCATATAATGAAATATTTCAACACTGAAGGAAATGACTCACGTAGTGGAAATTCTGTGACGATAATCGAAGAGGACATCCCACAAATGAAGTTTCACTGTTAAAATCCTGATAGTGTAGGTGCTCACATTTACTCATGTTAGTTGAAAACACTTTAAAAACATAGGAACACGAATATGAATAGATAATATTTAGCACTGTCTAGAATGTTTAATTAACTTAATTATAAACACCTCTTTTCTAATGTATTTCTATCTCTATTATAAACACCTCTTTTCTAATGTATTCCTATCTCTTTCTCTGTGCATTTATGTGTGTGAGCCAGTGAGACCACGCTCGTGTGTGTGTGTGTGTGTGTGTGTGTTTTCACAACATTTTCTAGCAGTTACTAATGGTGACCCCCTAAATATTTTTGTGACCCCCTGAAAATTTGGAAGCGAGTTTTTCATCTGACCTCTAATTTTAAAGAAATTATCATCACTGGAGGGCTGATATTTTCGTTGGTATTTTGTCATTTGAAACTGGTCAACAGAAAATGCTGCCAAACGTTTTCTTTGTCTGAATGAGCGAACAGAAACCCTACCACACGAAGACACACAACTCGGTCCTCTCTTCGCTGTTTGACACTTGTGATTTCTTGGGACCTCAATCCGTCTCCGTTTGCTGCTGTTCATGGGAACATCACAAGGATCAGTCCTTTGCCTCTCAACTCTCTCTTGGCTGTTCTGCATCAGGTTTCTTGGAGTCCTTTGGTTTCCCTTGCCTTGGGCTATCCAGTGTATGCAGTCCTTTGGTTTCCCTTGCCTTGGGCTATCCACTGTATGCAGTCCTTTGGTTTCCCTTGCCTTGGCTATCCAGTGTATGGAGTCCTTTGGTTTCCCTTGCCTTGGGCTATCCAGTGTATGGAGTCCTTTGGTTTCCCTTGCCTTGGGCTATCCAGTGTAGAGCTGATACAGGCAGTGAGCTCGGTGGCATGCTACACATGAATTCTAACCATCACTATAAACGCTGCTGGATTTTCTCTAATTCTAAACCCAAAAACCTCTTCTACAGAAGGAACACTTTAGCCATACCTGCAAAGAATGCGGGAATCTGAGAGCACAAATCAAAACAAAACAAAAAAATTCAAGTGCAAGAAGAGGGTGGGTGAGGTGTGAGGCACGCACCAGACTGGTGAAGACGAGCGTGCCACTGTCTCCGGTGATGTTGTTGCTGCGGTACTGACGCTCTCCGCTCAGCGACAGCAACACACTAGACATGGGCTGCCCGGCCTTGTCCACCACCTGGACATGATAACCATCATTGTAACTATGACAACAGTATGACCCATGAATATGATAAACACCATTGTAACTATGACAACAGTATGACCCATGAATAATGACAAATTACATTGTAACCATGACAACAGACAACCCACAGACATAACACCATTGTAACTATGACAACAGTACATCCCACAGACATAACCACCATTGTAACTATGACAACAGTACATCCCGCAAACATAACCACCATTGTACTACTACAATAGTACGACCCATGAATATGATAACCAACATTATAACTATAACAACAGTACAACCCACAAACATAACCACATTGTAACTACTACAATAGTGCGACCCATGAATATAATAACCAACATTTAACTATAACAACAGTGCAACCTTCAAACATACCACAACAGTAATGATGACAACAGAATGACCAATAATCATAACCCCACTGTAACGACAACAGTATGACCAGTAAACATGATGACCACATTGTAACAATGACAACAGTATGATCCACAAACATGATAACCACCATCGTAACAACAACAGTACTACCAATAAACATGATAACCACCATCGTAACAACAACAGTACTACCAATGAACATGATAAACACCACTGTAACAACAACAACAGTACTATCCATGAGCATGACAACCACAATGTAACAACAACAGTGTCATCCATGAACATGATAACCACATCGTAACAACACAACAGTATGATCCATGAACATGAAAAACAACATTGTAACAACAACAGTATGATCCATGAGCATAAGATAAGAGATAAGATAATGTTGCTTATAGCCCAGCCGACCGCAAAGGGCCATATCAGGGCTGTCACCCGTTAAAATCAACTCACCAGTCATATAAAAAAAAAAAAAAAAAAAAAAAAAAAACCCACTTTCATACATCTCATTAAATGACATCGTCTACAAACGCACCAGAAACTTTGTTAAAAATCTTTCTTCCGTAAAATCTTAAATCAGATGAAAAATGTTAATCTCTCTCAAAAACTCAAGGATCACATCAGGCGGGACATCCTGAACAGGATCTTCATGGACTCCGCTGTAAAATGTTTGTGTCTCACATCGTGCAAGTCCAACACTCTAAAAGAACATGTTTCATTGTGAGTGGCGCATGACATGGAATGCACCACGGAGCTTCTTCACTCTTTAAAAGGTAAGCATGGGTAAAATACGAATGGCCGGTGTGCAGCCGGCACAGAACCGTTTCCTCTTTACGACCTCCCGACGTGGATGGGAGGAAGTCCTTAAGGTTTGGATGGATCTGAAAGAGTTTGTTACTCGTCTGTGTGTTCCAATCCTCCTGCCAGAGGTCTCTCACATAATCGTTAATTTTGGGTTTCACATCTGAACAGGGGATATAAATGTTGGACAGTTTTCTCTCTTGTGGCGTTCTTGGCTAAACGATCAACCATTTCGTTCCCGCCGATGCCAACATGACCAGGAACCCAAGCAAGAGTAATGTTGTAACCGTCCGCTTTCAACTTGCTAAAAAGTTCAAAGAAATGCAAAAGTTCTGGATGCTGAAGGTTGCGGCCAGCTATGGCTTCCAAAGCTGACAGCGAATCCGACAAAACCCAGAAAGTCCCTCTTTGAAGAATGTGAGATTATCTGCAAAGCAGTACCAGAGCAGTAAGTTCAGCAGAATAGACAGAAGCATCTGAATGGATATGTTCCAACAGTATCTGAGAAGGTGCCCCAGGGCAGTAGGCTGCACAGGCCACTCCATCCTCAGACTTGGAACCGTCAGTGAAAACTGTTTGATAGGATGGGAATTTCGAACAGAGCTCAGCATACAATGCCTTGTACGCCAGAGAGCTGTAGACTCTTTGCGAAAAGCTGCAAGATCGAAACAAATCTCTGGTGTGAAAAAGGTCCACGGAGGTTGATCCGGAAACTTGGAAAAATCGGAAACTACTCCCAGGTCTAGACCTGCATTCCGCACGTGAGGCTGCATACTAAGACCAAACGGCGGAATACATTTAGGTTGTTTTCAAACTTACTTTGGAATGGAGGGTCAAAGACACAGTCATAGGCAGGATTCTGCGGTTCTGAGAACAGTCGGATATAATAATTTAAAGACAGTTTCAGCCTGCGGTTGGACAATGAAGGTTCGCCCGCCTCTGCGTACAGGCTGTACACAGGGGTGGTACGGAACGCTCCAAGACAGAGACGAAGCCCTTGATGGTGGATGGGGTCCAAGAGTTTGAGGTAAGACGATCTTGCGGAGCCGTACACAGCACAACCGTAGTCCAGTTTGGAACGGACCAGGGCTCTGTAGAGGTGCGCAATGTTTTCTTATCAGCGCCCCAGTCGGTGTGCGCTACGACCCGCAGAATATTCAGTGCTTTCTGGCATGCAGTTTTGAGGTTTTTGATGTGGCTGAGAAAGTTAAGTTTTTGGTCAAAAATGACTCCCAGAAATTTGGCCTCTTTAACAGCTGGAATGGGCAGTCAGTGAGCTGATTTCGTGGCGAGCAGTCACGCTTTTTTTTCATCGCTCCGCACATCGCGTTAATGAACTGTCTTCGCGCAAGCTTGAATTTCTGGACTTAGAAAAATTTTTCGCACTTGGCGTTAGGAAGGTTCCTTTTCAACACCTTTCTTTTTCGATTGCTAATCGCAATGTCGTCCGTCAAGCCCGTATTTGTGAAGCAGAGAGACATCCCCCACTCTGAAACAAACTCCCCCACAGTGCTGGAGATTTGCCTAGCTGCTGAAAGATCTTGTGGACCCGGATCCATCCTTGGAGCTCAGTCTATCCGTGGGCTATGGAGAGTGTACCCAGCGACACAAATGGCGAGGAACGATCTCCTTATAAAAGGTATGAGAGTGCGCGATGTCTGTGTTCGCATGTGTGACACCAACCCCTTCATACTCAAAGATGACACAGGCGAAGAAAAGCCGTCGACCAAACTGTGGATCGATGAGATCCCTATCTCCGTTGCCGATTCGGAGATCGAACACACGCTGACAAGCTAGGGTGCGAATTGCGGTCCGCAATCAAATCTGAAAGAGCTCGTGATGCCGATTATAAAATGACCCGTTTCCTGACTGGGCGTAGGTTTGTGTTTATCACAACTCCGCAAAAACCGTTGGAAAAAACAGCGAAGGTGAGCTTTTTCACCGCAAAATTATTTCACAAAGAACAAAAATTAAACAGAGCCCCTCCAGTGTGTTCCATTTGCCTTCAGTCCGGCCATCACCGTTCTTCCTGTGACAAGGAAGTAGTGTGCAGGACCTGCAAGCAACCAGGTCATAAGAGAGGCGATCCAGCCTGCACCATGTCTCCTCACGCCCCTCCTCCCAATCCGTCTCCTCCCGCCCCCCCACCCAGTCCGTCTGCCAGTCAGCAGCGTCCCGGTAGGGAGAGTCAGGTTACTGAGATAAATCGATCTGACAAAGAAAAAACAGAAAAGTCAACAAAAGTAAATACCCAGAAAGATGTCCGAAAATACCCCCCAGCACCCAAGGATAACAGAGGTCGGGCACCCTCACGTCAAACCACTTTGGGTCAGGCTTTCGAGACCGATCGATACCGGAGCAGATCGGAGACACCAAAGCGCCAGCGAGACGGTGATTCAGACAGCCCTCGCCAGGCACCAGGTAAGCAGGCTCGACGCGACAAAAGCGATACGTCTAATCCCGCCGACCCCGCCGTTGAGGATGATGACGACGAAGTTGTGTCTGTCTGGTACTGATGTTCCCTACGACCTTGGCATTGTTTGCGGACTATGATTATGGCTCAGATGTGGTATCGCGTTATATTTTTGTTGTATAATGGCTTCTTTAAAAATATTGTCATTGAATGTTCATGGACTGAGAACTAAAACAAAAAGGAATTCTCTATACAGATATTTTAGACAGAATAAAATTGACATTGCTTGTATTCAAGAATCTTATATTACTCAAAATGTATTTGATGTATGGAAAAGAGAATGGGGTGGTGAAATTGGTATACCATGAAGTACTAGTCATAGTAAAGGACAACTAATCTTAATTAAAAAGAACTTTCCGTTTACGTGGTCTGTAGAAAATCTATCATCCAATAATTACAATAAGGGTAAAAGAGATTCCAGTGAATTGTGTTATTTTTAATGTCTATGCTCCAAACTCTTCAGCAGAACAGACCATCTTTCTGAAAGAGTTAGAAAAAACAGTTAATGAAAGTGACTGTCAAAACAAAATTGTTTGTGGTGATTTTAACTGTGTTCTGAATAATGAACTGGATGTTATTAGTGTGAACCTCACCCACATATATGGTTAAAAAGTTTAATAAGTTTGTAGAAAGCGTAGGACTTACAGACACTTGGCGCCTATTTAACCCTGATGGTAAAGAATACAGTTGGTCTCGGAAAACGAAGGAATTCAAAGCCAGAAGATTAGACTACTGTTTTTCTTGTGACAGTACCATTGAAGACATGCTGGAATGTGATATGTATTCACTCCCTTCTTCCGACCACAGAGGCGTCTATATTCACATGAAAGGCCATAACCAGGAAAGAGGGTCAGGATTTTGGAAATTTAACAATGCCTTACTAAAGAACCAAGCATTTGTTGATAAAACTAATTTGATGATTGATGATTTCCTAAATAATACCACCGAAGTACGCCCGGACATGAAATGGGAACTCTTGAAACTAAGTTTAAAAGATGAATCCATACAACATAGTAAAATGATGGCAGTCAAAACTAAGTTTAAAAGATGAATCCATACAACATAGTAAAATGATAGCAGTCAAAACTAAGTTTAAAAGATGAATCCATACAACATAGTAAAATGATAGCAGTCAAAACTAAGTTTAAAAGATGAATCCATACAACATAGTAAAATGATAGCAGTCAAAACTAAGTTTAAAAGATGAATCCATACAACATAGTAAAATGATGGCAGTCAAAACTAAGTTTAAAAGATGAATCCATACAACATAGTAAAATGATAGCAGTCAAAACTAAGTTTAAAAGATGAATCCATACAACATAGTAAAATGATAGCAGTCAAAACTAAGTTTAAAAGATGAATCCATACAACAAGTAAAATGATAGCAGTCAAAACTAAGTTTAAAAGATGAATCCATACAACATAGTAAAATGATGGCAGTCAAAACTAAGTTTAAAAGATGAATCCATACAACATAGTAAAATGATAGCAGTCAAAACTAAGTTTAAAAGATGAATCCATTACAACATAGTAAAATGATAGCAGTCAAAACTAAGTTTAAAAGATGAATCCATACAACATAGTAAAATGATAGCAGTCAAAACTAAGTTTAAAAGATGAATCCATACAACATAGTAAAATGATAGCAGTCAAAACTAAGTTTAAAAGATGAATCCATACAACATAGTAAAATGATAGCAGTCAAAACTAAGTTTAAAAGATGAATCCATACAACATAGTAAAATGATGGCAGTCAAAACTAAGTTTAAAAGATGAATCCATACAACATAGTAAAATGATAGCAGTCAAAACTAAGTTTAAAAGATGAATCCATACAACATAGTAAAATGATAGCAGTCAAAACTAAGTTTAAAAGATGAATCCATACAACATAGTAAAATGATAGCAGTCAAAACTAAGTTTAAAAGATGAATCCATACAACATAGTAAAATGATGGCAGTCAAAACTAAGTTTAAAAGATGAATCCATACAACATAGTAAAATGATAGCAGTCAAAACTAAGTTTAAAAGATGAATCCATACAACATAGTAAAATGATAGCAGTCAAAACTAAGTTTAAAAGATGAATCCATACAACATAGTAAAATGATAGCAGTCAAAACTAAGTTTAAAAATGAATCCATACAACATAGTAAAATGATAGCAGTCAAAACTAAGTTTAAAAGATGAATCCATACAACATAGTAAAATGATAGCAGTCAAAACTAAGTTTAAAAGATGAATCCATACAACATAGTAAAATGATAGCAGTCAAAACTAAGTTTAAAAGATGAATCCATACAACATAGTAAAATGATAGCAGTCAAAACTAAGTTTAAAAGATGAATCCATACAACATAGTAAAATGATGGCAGTCAAAACTAAGTTTAAAAGATGAATCCATACAACATGGTAAATGATGGCAGTCAAAACTAAGTTTAAAAGATGAATCCATACAACATAGTAAAATGATAGCAGTCAAAACTAAGTTTAAAAGATGAATCCATACAACATAGTAAAATGATAGCAGTCAAAACTAAGTTTAAAAGATGAATCCATACAACATAGTAAAATGATAGCAGTCAAAACTAAGTTTAAAAAATGAATCCATACAACATAGTAAAATGATAGCAGTCAAAACTAAGTTTAAAAAATGAATCCATACAACATAGTAAAATGATAGCAGTCAGAAAGAGGAATGAACTTATAAGTTTACAGAGCAAATTTAACGAGTTTGACTCAATTCTCGCAACAGATCCGCAAAATGAAGATATATTTAGAAGTAGAGAATCTACTCGTTTAAAGCTAGAACTAGCAGAGAAGGAAAAGGCTCAAAGTGCCCAAACTAGAGCAAGAATAAAGTGGATAGAAGAAGGCGAAAAAAAACACAAGATTTTTTCTCAACTTGGAAAAATCACAGGCAAATGCTAAACTTTTACCTAAACTAGAACTTGAAGAAGGCACGACCCTAACTGATCAGTTTGATATCTTGAAGACACAAAAGGAATACTTTGAAAATTTATATAAAAATTCGTCATCCGAAACAACAGAAGAAAACGTTAATGCTTTTTTGGAGGATTGTGTAACTCCGCAACTTTCATCAGATCAAAAGATACAATGTGAAGGGCTCATTACTTTAAATGAAGCCACTCTAGCATTAAAAGATATGAAAAATGGTTCAGCTCCAGGTTTAGATGGACTTACCACAGAGTTCATTAAATGTTTTTGGTTAAAATTAAAGCAGGTCATTGTTGATTCTTTTAATTTCGCTTTCACACATGGAAATCTTTCATACACACAAACATCTGCTGTCATAACCTTAATACACAAAGGCAAAGATCTTCCTAAATCTAATTTAAGTAACTGGAGACCGATCTCACTTACAAATTCGGATTATAAATTGTTGGCAAAATGTTTAGCAGTAAGACTCTCAAGGTTATCCCCACGATTAATAAATGAAGATCAAGTGGGCTATGTTAAAGGTAGAAGCGTCTCTTCCACTTTAAGGAACATCGACGACGTTATTGAATACTCACGTCTGTCGGAACACCTGGACTTGTTCTTGCCTTGAACTTTCAGAAAGCATTTGACAGTATATCTAAGCAATTTATGATTACTTCCTTTAAAAGATTTGGATTTGGTGATAGTTTCATGAATTGGGTAAAGGTTATCTTGGCAAATTCAAAAAGTTGCATCAGTTATAATGGTTGGCTCTCCGATAACTTCGAGATGAACTGTGGTGTGAGACAAGGATGCCCATTTTCCCCCTAGCCTTTATAGTTGCCATTGAGCTTTTAGCAATAAAGATAAGGCAAAATAAAGATATTAAAGGCATTCAAATCGGAAAGCAAAAACTAGAAATGGTCTGGAAAAAATTATGAAAATTCTTATGTATGCAGATGATGTAACGCTCTTATTACGGGATAAAGCTGATGTTCAACTGGTTGTACAGATACTTCATGAATTCGCAGTAGTTTCCAAACTGATTATTAACAAATCGAAATCACAGTCATGTGGATTGGCTCATACAGGCACAGAAAAGAGCAAGGGCTTGGTCTTCGATGGGTAAATGAAATGAAAATTTTGGGTATATATTTCAACAACAAATGTTTTTGCATCACGTTTAGATATAAACTGGACACCTAGGATTAAAAGGTTAAGGAAATAATACGTTCATGGCAAACGAGAAATTTAGGGTTACTTGGTAAAATATGTGTAATAAGATCTTTTCTATTATCTCAATTTGTTTTTGTAATGCAGTCAATCTCAATCCCCGAAAATATTCTGAATGAACTCAACACGCTGTTTTTTTCGGTTTTTGTGGCGTAAAAGAGATTGCAACAAAAAAGCTTATGAAAAAGTCAAACGTTGTGTCATTACTAGTGAGACTGAAAATGGGGGAATTAAAATGATAGATTTGAAATTGATGCAAAAATCATTTCTGCGTGAATGGTTTGACAAATTGTCCAAAGCATCTGATATTTGTAAATGGTCTTGGATACCAGAGAATATTTCTCTATCTTTGGTAGAAATCTAGCCTGCTTCACCTCCACACTGGCAGCGTCTAGTTTTAAAGGGTTAGAAACAATTAATGCTGTGTTTTGGAAAGATGTTGCCACTGTTTGGCTAGATAACAACAAAAAACACACTGCACTAAATACAAAAATGGAATGCCTGTGGAAACAACGCTCATATCCGATATCAAAATAAAGTTGTCTTTTTTAAACAATGGGCTATGCAAGGTGTTACATACGTGCATGATTTACTAATTAATGAAAAGATTCTAACATATGATGAATTGAAACAAATCTTAAAGCCATCGCCATCCCTCTTTTTGGAATATCATGTTGTATATTCTGCACTGTCATCTTTCTTGAGTACTCGATCAGACTTAGACACTAGCAACATTTTTGAGATCACTCCACTTTTATTTAATAATTCTGCAATGACAAAAGTAAAAATGTTTTACAACTTCTTTCAAGAAAAACGATACACAGAGCCATGTTTGTGTTAGATTTTGGCGACATAAGTTCAACATTACCATTACTAAAAACACTGGTCCCTCATAAAGTCAATAACTAAAGAAAGCAGAATCAGAGAATTACAATGGAAAATTCTCCACAACATTTATCCAACTAATATACTGTTATGTAAAATGGGTATTGCAGAAAATAATAAGTGCCCATACTGTGTAAATGAAGTGGACTATGTTGAGCATTTTTTTGTTAATTGTAAGCAAATTGCATGTGTTTGGAATGGTGTAAAAGATGTATTCTTTCGAAAATATTACAAGAAAGTGAATTTTAATGAATTGAATATTCTTTTGGGAATTGTGGATAATGCACACCTTTCAGGTGAAGAGAAAAGGTATGTTAATCATTTAATATTAATTGCAAAAATGTGCATTGGGAAGTATAGATATGGTAACCCATTATATCTTAAGACTATGCTTGAAAAAGAATTGTCACTTAGAAAGCTGAATTAGAATTGATCAGCGTCCGAAAATCAGTACACACAGGTGTACTCTCTCTCTCCCTCTCTCTCTCTCTCTCTCCCCTCTCTCTCTTTCTCTCTCTCTCTCTTTCCCCCTCTTCCCCCACTCTCTCTCTCTCTCTCTCTCTCTCTCTCCCTCTCTGCCCCCACTCTCTCTCTCTCTCTCTCTCCACAGCAGAGAGAATGCATCAGTACACTACACATGAGTACAAAAAAAAAAAAAAAACCAGACAAGATGTATCAGGAAAATCTATCGATACGAAGGAACATCAAGTTGACACCAAACTCGTCGTTCACTCGATCGTTTGATGGACAGGTAAGATAAGATAAGATAATGTTGCTTATAGCCCAGCCGCCCCGCAGAGGGCCCCCATCAGGGCTTCACACGTTAAAATCAACTCACCAGTCATTTAAAAAAAAAAAAAAAAAAAAAAAAAAAACTTTACAACATCTCGTTAAATGACATCGTCTACAAACGAACCAGAAACTTTGTTAAAATCCTTCTTCCGTTAAAATCTCAAATCAATGAAAAATGTTAATTTCTCTCCCAAAAACCCAAGGATCACGTCAGGCGGGACACCCCTGAACAGGATCTTCAGGACCCCGCTTTTAAAATTTTTATGTGTCTCACATCGTGCAAGTCCCACACTCTAAAAGAACATGTTTCATTGTGAGTGGTGAAATGACATGGAATGCACCACGGAGCTTCTTCACTCTTTAAAAGGTAAGAAGGGGAAAAAATACGAAGGGGCCGGTGTGCAGCCGGCACAGAACCGTTTCCTCTTTACGACCACCCGACGTAGATGGGAGGAAGTCTTTAAGGTTTGGACGGATCTGAAAGAGTTTGTTATTCGTCTGTGTGTTCAATCCTCCTGCCAGAGGTCTCTCACATAATCTTTTAATTTTTGGGGTTTCACATCTGAGCAGGGGATATAAGTGTTGGACAGTTTCTCTCTTGGGGCGTTCTTGGCTAAACGATCAACCATTTCGTTCCCGCCGATGCCAAACATGGCCAGGAACCCAAGCAAGAGTAATGTTGTAACCGTCCGCCTTCAACTTGCTAAAAGTTCAAAAAAAATAAAAGTTCTGGATGCTGAAGGTTTGCGGCCACTATGGCCTCCAAGCTGACAGCGAATCCGACAGAACCAGAAAGTCCCTCCTCGAAGAAGGGGAGATTATCTTCAAAGCCAGTACTAGAGCAGCAAGTTCAGCAGAATAGACAGAAGCATTCTGAATGTATAGTTCCAACAATATCTGAGAAGGAGCCCCAGGGCAGTAGGCTGCACAGGCCACTCCATCCTCAGACTTGGAACCGTCAGTGAAAACTTTTTGATAGGAGGGGAATTTGGAACAGAGCTCGGCATAACAAAGCCTTGTACGCCAGAGAGCTGGTAGACTCCTTACGGAAAGCTGCGAGATAAAAAACGAATCTCTGGTGTGAAAAATTTCCATGGAGGTTGATCCGGAAACTTGGAAAAATCGGAAACTACCCCCAGGTCTATACCTGCATTCCGCACGTGAGGTGCAACGAAGCCCAAACGGCGGAATAACATTTCGGGTTATTTTCAAACTTATTTTGGAACGGAGGGTCAAAAACACAGTCATAGGCAGGATTCTGTGGTTCTGAGAACAGTCGGATATAATAATTCAAAGACAGTTTCAGCCTCGATTGGACAGGGGAAGGTTCACCTGCCTCTGCGTACAGGCTGTACACAGGGGTGGAGCGGAACGCTCCAAGACAGAGACGACGCCCTTGATGGTGGATAGGGTCCAAGAGTTTGAGGTAAGATGATCTTGCGGAGCTGTACACAGCACAACCGTAGCCCAGTTTAGAACGGACCAGGGCTCTGTAGAGGTGCAAACAAATTTTTTCTTATCAGCGCCCCAGTCGTTGTGTGCTACGACCCGCAGAATATTCAGTGCCTTTTGGCAAGCAGTTTTGAGGTTTTTAATATGGCTGAGAAAGTTAAGTTTTGGTCAAAAATGACTCCCAGAAATTTGGCTCTTTAACAGCTGGAATGGGAGATTTCCCTACTTGAAGTTCGGATCTGGAAAAAACTGACGGAAGTTATGGAAGTGAAACATTGGGTTTTTTGTAGCAAAAAAAGGTGAAACCGTTTTCATCCGCCCATCGAGGATTTTATCTACGCAAAGCTGGAGCCTGCGCTGGACACTCGGGTACAGGCTTCCATTTTGCGTAGACAGCAAAATCATCCACAAACAATGAGCAGTCTGAACCCTGCTGAAATGATTTCACAATGTTGTTGATTTTAATACTAAAGGGGGCAGGAGACATTTATGCTCCCCTGGGGAACCCCCAACTCCTGCTCGTGGACATCAGAGAGAGTGGTGCCAACCCGGACCTGAAACTGTCGTTCTCCCAAAAAAAATTTTGAATAAAAAGAGGAAGATGACCTCGAAAACCCAGATCGTGGAGATCTATGAAGTATCCCGATTTCCAGGTGGTATCGTAGGCCTTCTCCAAGTCAAAGAAAATTGCCACTGCATGCTGTCTGTTTAAAAAAGCTTTCCCTAAGTGAGATTCCAGACGAATCAAATGGTCAACTGTACTCGATGATTTGCGGAAACCACACTGTTCTTTCGCCAAAAGGCCATCGGTTTCGAGTTTCCACATGAGCCTAGCATTGACCATTTTCTCCATCATTTACAGACACAGCTGGTCAAAGCTATTGGACGGTAGTTAGATGGATTAGAAAGATCTTTTCCAGGTTTGGGATGGGAATAATGAGGGTGTCCGCCAAGGGGGTGGAAAGCAACCTGTAGTCCACACGTGGTTGTATACCTGTAACAGGATGTTCAGACCTTCTTGCGGAAGAAAATTAAATAGTTGATAATGTATGTCATCTATACCTGGGGGAGGAATCGCTGCAAGAGAGTAAGGCAGATTTCAGCTCGTTTAATGTAAAAGGAAGATTGTAGTTTTTCCATTTGTCGGATGAACAGTTGCAGGGGGGTTTATTTCTTTTAGGCTTTGTGTTTGAAAAAAGTGACTGATTTATTAGAAGAGGAGGAATTCTTTCAAGGTTGAAGCAAGCAGATAGCAACTGCTTTCTTCTCTGTTATTAAAGAATCTAAAAAACTTGAGATGGTTCACAGTGGGACGGGGTGTTCTTCCCTTTGATTTTCTTAATGATTTTCCCACACTTTTTTCTTAGAAGTTTTGATGTCAGCCTGGAGCAGAAGCTTCTCCAGGACCGACGTTTACTGATTTTAAAAGTGTGTCTAGATTAGCACGGGGTTTTTGATGGGCTCGAGCGTTGGGACCCCCAAGGTCGTTGGGATACCTGACGCTGAGCCCGTTTTCGAACTTTGGAAATTTGTTGGCAGTCTGAATCAAAACCCGGGTGTTTTTGGCATTTGTAGTTTATCGGAAGACACTGGAATACAAGCTTTAGCACACTTGATCACAGTGTTAGTCAGTGATTCAGCTGGGTCCGGGCTCTGAAGAAAGTCAGTGTCCTGGGAAATTTTTTAGAAATAGTGGTTGCGAATAGATCCCATTTTTCTTTCTTGTAATTTAGATGTTGAGAAACAGAGACGTGTTCATTTATACAGGTTGTAGAAGGACAGGGAAAAAGGTCACTTCCGTGCAGATCGTCATGGACAGACCACTCATATCCAGGACCCCGCGAGGGGTCACAAACCGACAAATCTAAACACGAAAGTGAACCAGTGAAGAGTGGAGGTAAGTTGCAGATCCGTCATTCAGACAACACAAAACCAAGTCTGAAAGGACATCTTCAATCAGCAGACCCCTGGGTGACGTACCGGCACTACCCCAAAGAGGGTTGTGAAACCCTTAAAGTCACCCAACAGCAAAAAAGGTCAGAGGAAGTTCTCCTATCAGACTGACAAGGGCCTGACAACAAACCGGGACAGAAGGTGGAAGATAAAGGGAACAGAGTGTCACAGTCTTGTGGAGAGTGACTCTGCAGCTACAGCCTGAAGGAGGTAGACAAAGTGACAGGACTATACAACAAAGTTTTGTGTAGGAGAAGGGCAACACCGCCCGACAATCCAACGTGGATGGTTTTGCAGGTTTTGAAAGTATATTAAAGCCAGAAAGAGTAAAGGTCTTTTGGCTTTGAATTTGGGGTTTTCCCGAAGAGCCACGACGGAAGGTTTTTAAAAGATCGACACAGAAGCTGCGCTCCTCAAAGTTGGAAATTTAGTCCACGGATATTTCCCAAAGGAATATTGTACTATCCATGGTGCAGAGGGCGAAAAGGAGAGAGATCAGGTCATCTCCTCATCAGCATCTGCGGCCAATGGAGTGAACTTATTTTTTAGTTTCACTGGACTGTGTTGGTCTTTGGACCCGCTGGCAGACTTGCCCGCAGGTGACAAAGGCCTGGATTTTGGAGATGGTGGAGGTTGGATTTGGGAGATGGGGGGAGGTTTTGTCCTAATCTCCACCATCTCCACACTGGGGGGAACTCCCTTCCCGCACGGGCACTGGACAGAGGAGTTCGAGGTGCTGGTTTTTTAATTCTGCCCAGCAGCAGATGTTGTAGACTGCTGGGGAGTCTGAGGGGTGGCGGATTTTTTTCCTCCACCAGGGGGAGTCACTTTTGGGTTTTGGAAGGTGGTGGACCTGCTACCACCAGAACTGACAGATCTTACTTGCAATGTTTTCGAAAACATGAATTCATCAGTCTGGCAGCAGATGACCGAGTAGAAACTGTGGGAACCTTCTTAACAGCCGAAGCGTAGGGAAAAAGCTGTCGGCGTCTTTACTGCCCAAACCTGTTTCCGGGCTTCAAAAAAAGAGATCTTCTTTTCCGTTTTGACTCGTTGTATAGCAGATTCCCTGAATCCAAGAAGAACAATTTCGGGAAGAGGAGGGATGGTCGCCACCGCAGTTAGCACAATGGGGCCGGATCATGACACGGCCCATCATGGGTTGCCCCTTTCAGCAAATACCACACACCTCCCCCCAGAACAGCGGTCCCTGACATGGCCAAACTTCTGGCACCCGAAGCACCTCACGGGGACGGAACATATAACTCAACCCGGACAAATTTAGGTAGCCGACTTTGATGACGGAGGGAGCACAGGGTTGCAGAATGTCAGAAAGAGGGTGTTGGTGGCCACTCTTTCTGCACCCTTCTTTACTGTCACCCTGCGCACCTCCGTCACACCCGGGACGCCAGCTCCGATTTAATTTCTGCCTCCGAGACACCAGATAAATCCTGCAGCGAATCACGCCTTTTGATGAATTTAATTGTTTGTGGGGAGTTACTCTGATCTCCCTGTCCCCTAATTTTGTTTGCCTTCAGCAGCTGGTCAGATTGTTTCTGTGATTTTCACTCAATAAGGAACGAGCCATTTTGTAACCTCTTGATGGACCGAGGGTCACCTGCCAAACCTTGAAAGCCCTTTTGTATGGCAAAAGGGCTCAGAGCTGAAAGGGGGCGTTCCTGCTCCGTCCCCTCCATCACGAGCCAGGGAAACCCAAAAACCTGTCTTCTGTCTCACTTCTGTATCAGAATCACTATCTGTTTGACCATCCCCTGAAATAGGGGACGCTGACTTCCTCTTCCTTTTGGGGGGAATGTTTTTGGAAAAAGCCATATTTAGTGGTAGTAATGATTATCTCTCCCTTAACCACCCACCTTGGAGTCCAACTAAGGGGCCAGGGCCAAGAAACCAATGTTCTTGACCCCTTCCAGGCTTCGGGGGAGACATACGACAAAAAGAAACAACAACCCCATCCCCCCCGATCATGCTCAACTCCCCGGGGGCAGAGAGCTGAGCACTGCAGGGGTTCACATGGCCAGCAGGGGAACTGTTGTCTTGACCCAGCCCCAAGAAGGGGAGCCGATTAGTACACCCGGGCCAAAGTGTACTCCCTGTCTAGGAGAGGTCCGAGCCAAAGTGATGTGTTGAGAGCACAGGCCTCCTCAAGCACTGGCCCTCTCAATCACCAGGACCTCATTCCCCTCCGACACAGGTCGCACCGCACGGCAAACACGGCGGATCTTAAGGAGACCACAGAGAGAAAAGGAGTGTGAAAAAGAAGACTTGAAGGGGAGACGAAGAAAGAAAAGGGCCCAAAATAAGGGAGGCAGAAAAAAAGAAAAGGAGAAAGGCGGGTTACTCTTATCAGGATCCTCACCCTTAGCCTATCTGACATGGGAAGCCCTACCAGGGGCATCAACTCCTTACCACGTTACGCTTAGGCCAAACAGCATCTGCACCTCTCAGGCCTAGAGCAGTATGAAAAAAACAGCCTATCTTCAAGTATTGATGCCCCCGCCAGCAGAGCCTAAGGGATCACTGGACCACGCAAACCCTCCGACCACGACAAGGTCGTAACCCCCCGGAGGGGTTTGATGGACAAAACTGGACGATTGATAGCTGATGGAGAGATGACTAACCGAGTCGATCAGGTGTCTAATTCAGCGAATTTCAGGTAACATTCAACTTGCTCTTCGAAACGAACAAGATTAATGTTGTCCTTAAAGGCTGGGAGGGGGGTAAAAATGGACATCTTTCCGCGGTAAGTTCAGCCATTAGTTTTTGTCCACATGCACCCAAAATAGCAACGTGCTCTGATACGTAGCGAGGACCGTCGGCATTCTCCGCAGGCGCGTGTTTTCAGCACCACTCTCAACAGTCCTGATTGGGTCACGTTGTAGGCCCCCAGGAATCAGACGACGGTCAGATGACGTCACGATAATAATTGTGATTGGTAATTGTGATGCACTGCAGCGTAGTTCTTTTTATGGTATTATTTTCACTACTTTAGTTTACCCTTCTTTTAAAGAAGGGAGTAACGAGATTAACACATTTTTTCGCTCTCCATTCCTCTGTGCACCCTTCCACTCTTTCGATTTCGTATGTGAAACCCTTTAGGGGAATATGGAGACTGAAAAAGGCTAAGACTGTGAACTGTTTCTTTTCCCTCTCTCTCTCTCTCTCACTTCTCTCTCTCTCCTCTCTCTCTCTCCTTCTCCCTCTCTCTCTCTCTCTCTCTCTCTCTCTCTCTCTCTCTCTCTCTCTCCGTTGCTTCTTGATTCCCTCTGTCCATCTGATCGCTTCTGCTCCTTCTGCTACTTTACTCTTTCTACCACAACTTCGTCAGGTATAAATCGCATACCCGGGGTGAATTAAGTGAGAATGAAAGAACCAAGCAAGCAAACTCATTGCAACATACACTAGTGCACTGAAAAACCCAGACATCATTGTACCATAGTATACATTAAATGAGAAAGAAGCATTGTCCAACGATAGAAAAATCAAAAACACTTGGAACTGGGCATGAATGAAAGTGTGGAACGCGCGCGTAAGCGGGCGTTTGTGTGTAAGTATGATAGATGATAGGCGTTTGTGTGTAAGTATGATAGATGATAGGCGTTTAGGTGTTGTAACAAAAAGAAGAAAAAGAAAAGAGACCGCCAAAAGAAAAAAAAAAAAAAAAAAAAAAAAAAGTTAAAAAAAGAAGAGAAGAAAAAAAATCAGAAAAAAAATGGTGGGGGAAAGTGGTGGAAAAAAAAAAAAAAAAAAAAAAAAAAACAGCTGGAATGGAGATTTCCCGACGTGAAGTTCAGGATCTGGAAAAAACTGACGGAAATTATGGAAGTGAATACACTGGGTTTTTGTAGCAGAAAAGGTGAAACCGTTTTCATCCGCCCACTGATGGATTTTATCTACGCAAAGCTGGAGCCTGCGCTGGACACTCGGTACAGGCTTCCAGTTGCGTAGACAGCAAAATCATCCACAAACAATGAGCAGTCTGAACCCTGCTGAACTGATTTCACAATGTTGTTGATTTTAATACTAAAGAGGGCAGGAGACAGTATGCTCCCCTGGGGAACACCCAACTCCTGCTCGTGGACATCAGAGAGAGTGGTGCCAACCCGACCTGAAACTGTCGGTCGTGCCAAAAAATTTGAATAAAAAGCGGAAGATGACCTCGAAAACCCAGATCGTGGAGATCATGGAGTATCCCCGACTTCCAGGAGGTATCGTAGGCCTTCTCCAAATCAAAGAAAATTGCCACTGCATGCTGTTTGTTCAGAAAGGCGTTCCTAAGTGTAGATTCCAGACGAATCAAATGGTCAACTGTACTCCGATGTTTGCGGAAACCACACTGTTCTTTCGCCAAAAGGCCATCGGTTTCGAGTTTCCACATGAGCCTAGCATTGACCATTTTTTCCATCAATTTACAGACACAGCTGGTCAAAGCTATGGACGGTAATTAGATGGATTAGAAAGATCTTTTCCAGTTTGGGGATGGGAATAATGAGGGCTTTCCGCCAAGAGGGTGGAAACAACCTGTAGTCCACACATGGTTGTATACCTGTAACAGGATGTTCAGACCTTCTTGCGGAAGATGTTTCAACAGTTGATAATGGATTTCATCTATACTGGAGAGGAATCGCTGCAAGAGAGCAAGGCAGATTTCAGCTCGTTTAACGTGAAAGGAAGATTGTAGTCTTCCATGTTGTCGGATGAAAAGTTGCAGGGTGATTTTTCTTTTAGGGCTTTGTTTTTGACAAAAGTGGCTGATTTATTAGAAGAGGAGGAATTCTTTTCTCAATGTTGAAGCAAGCAGATTAGCAACTGCTTTCTTCTCTGTTATTAAAGAATCCGAAAACTTGAGATGGTTCACAGTGGGACAGGTGTTCTTCCCTTTGATTTTCTTAATGATGTTCCACACTTTTTTCTTGGAAGTTTTTGATGTCAGCCTGGAGCAGAAGCTTCTCCAGGACCGACGTTTACTGATTTTAAAAGTGTGTCTTGATTTAGCACGGAGTTTCTGATGGGCTCGAGCGTTGGGACCCGAAGGTCGTTGGTATACCTGACGCTGAGCCCGTTTTCTAACTTTGGAAATTTGTTGGCATTCTGAATCAAACCAGGGTGTTTTTGGCATTTGAGTTTATCGGAAGACACTGGAATACAGGCCTTAGCACATTTAATCATAGTGTTAGTCAGTGATTCAGCTGGTCAGGACTCTGAAAAAATCAGTGTCCTGGAACTCCTTAGAAACAGTGGCTGCAAATAGATCCCAGTTTGCTTTCTTATAATTTAAATGCTGAGAGACAGAGACGTGTTTCAGTTATTACAGGTTGTAGAAGGACAGGGAAATGGTCACTTCCGTGCAGATCGTCATGGACAGACCACTCATAGTCCAGGACCAGCGAGGGGTCACAAACCGACAAATCTAAACACGAAAGTGAACCTGTGGAAGAATGAGGTAAGTTGCAGATCCGTCGTTCAGACAACACAAATCCAAATCCGAAAGGACATCCTCAATCAGCAGACCTCTGGATGACGAACCGGTACTACCCCACAAAGAGGGTTGTGACCGATTAAAGTCACCCAACAGCAAAAAAGGTCGAGGAAGTTCCCCTAAGAGACTGACAAGGTCCTGACGACAAACCGGGACAGATGGAGGTAGATAAAGAGAACAGATTGTTACAGTCTTGTGGAGAGTGACTCTCGCAGCTACAGCTGAAGGGAGGTAGACAGAGCGACAGGACTATACAACAAAGTTTTGTGAAGGAGAAGGGCAACACCGCCCGACAGTCCCAACGTTGGATGGTTGTGCAGGTTTTGAAAGAATATTAAAGCCAGAAAGAGTAAAGGTCTTCTGGCTTTGAATTTGGGTTTCTTGAAGAGCCACGACAGAAGGTTTCATAGATTGACACAGAAGCTGCAGCTCCTCGAAGTTGGAATTTAGACCACGGATATTCCAATGGAATATTGTATTATCCATGGTGCAGAGGGCGAAAAGGAGAGAGATCAGGTCATCTCCTCCTCAACATCTGCTGCTAAAGCTGTAAATTTGTTGCTTAATTTCACTGGACTATCTGCAGACCTGCTGGCAGACTTGCCAACAGGTGAAGTAGGTCTGGGTTTGGGAGACGGTGGAGGTTTCTTCCTTATCTCCACCATCTCCACACTGGGTTGAACTCCCTTGCCCGCACGGGCACTGGACAGAGGAGTTCGAGGTCGGTGGTGCTGGTTTTTTTAATCTGCCCAGCAGCAGAATGTTGTAGACTGCTGGGCAGTCTGAGGGGTGGCGGATTTTTGGCCTCCACCAGGGGCACTCACTTTGGGTTGAGAGGTGGTGGACTTGCTTCCACCAGAGCTGACAGTTTTTCCTGGCAATGTCTTCGAAAACGTAAAGTTATCAGTCTGACAGCAGACTGACCGAGTTGAACTGTTGGAACTTTCTTTAACGGCCGAGCATACGAAGAAGCTGTCGGCGACTGACTGCCCACAACCTGCTTGCGGGCTTCAAAAAAGGAGATCTTCTTTTCTGTCTTAACCCTTTGTATTGCAGATTCCTGAATCCACAGAGGACAATTCCGTGAAGAGGAGGGATGGTCGCCACCGCAGTTTGCACAATGTGCCGGATCTTTACACGGCCCATCATGGGTTGCCCTGCAGCAAATACCACACACCTCCTGCCCAGAACAACGGTCTCTGACATGGCCAAACTTCTGGCATCGGAAGCACCTCAACGGGGACGGAACGTACAACTGAAACCCGGACAATCAGGTAGCCGACTTTGATGACCGGAGGCAGCACAGGGTTGCAGAACGTAGAAAGAGGGTGTTGGTGGCCACTCTTTCTGCACCTCTTGACTGTCACCCTGCGCACCTCCGTCACACACCCTGGGATGCCAGCTCCGTTTTGATTTCTGCCTCTGAGACTCCTGATAAATCCCGGCAGCGAATCACGCCTTAGATGAATTTAACTGTTTGTGGGGAGTTACCCTGATCTCCCTGTCCACTAGTTTAGTTGCTTCAGCAGCTGATCAGATTGTTTGTGTGACTTGCATTGAATAAGAAATGAACCATTCCTCAACCTCTTGATGGACCGAGGGTCACCTGCTATACCTTGAAAGCCCTTTTGGATAGCAATGGGCTCAAAGCTGAAAGGGGTCTTTCTGCTCCGTTCCTTCCATAACGAGCCAGGAAGCCCAGAAACCTGTCTTCTGTCGTATCTCCATATCCAATCGCTGTCAAATCGAAATCCCCTGAAATAGGGATGCTGCCTTCCTCTTTTTTGGGGGGATTGTGTTTTGAAAAAGCCATGTGTATTTTAGTATATTTCATCCCTCCCTTACCCACCACCTTGGAGTCCAACTAAGGGCCAGGGCCAAGAACCCAATGTCTGACCCTTCCAGGCTTCGGGAGAGACATACGACAAGCAGAAGCAACCAACCCTATCCCCCCTGATCATGCTCAACTCCCGGAACAGAGAGCTGAGCACTGCAGGGGTTTACTTGGCCAGCTGGGGAACTGCCCGTCTTGACCCAACCCCAAGAAGGGGAGCCGATTAGTACACCCCGGGCCAAAGTGTACTCCCTGTCTAGAGAGGTCCGAGCCAAAGTGATGTGTTGAGAGCGCTGGCCCTCTCAATCACCAGGATCTCATTCCCCTCCGACACAGGTCGCACCGCACGGCAAACGCGGCGGATCTTAAGGAGACCACAGAGAGAAAAGGAGTGTGGAAAAGAAGACATGAAGGGGAGACGAAGATAGAAAAGGGCCAAATAAGGGAGGCAGAAAACAAGAAAAGGAGAAAGGCGGGTTACTCTTAGTCAGGATCCTCACCCTTAGCCTATCTGACATGGGAAGCCCTACCAGGGGCATCAACTCCTTACCACGTTACGCCTAGGCCAAACAGCATCTGCACCTCTCTCAGCCTAGAAGCAGTGTGAAAAAAACAGCCTATCTCCAAGTATTGATGCCCCCGCCAGCAAAGCCTAAGGGATCACTGGACACACGCAAACCCTCCGACCACGACAAGGTCGCAACCCCCGGAGGGATCCATGAACATGAAAAACACATTGTAACAACAACAACAGTATGATCCATGAACATGACAACCACATTGGTAACAACAACAGTATGATCCATGAACATGACAACCACATTGTAACAACAACAACAGTACGATCCATGAACATGAAAAACACATTGTAACAACAACAGTACGATCCATGAACATGAAAAACACATTGTAACAACAACAGTACGACCCATGAACATGAAAAACACATTGTAACAATACAGTACGACCCATGAACATGAAAACTACATTGTAACAACAACAGTACGACCCATGAACATGAAAACTACATTGTAACAACAACAGTACGACCCATGAACATGAAAAACACATTGTAACAACAACAGTACAACCCATGAACATGAAAACCACATTGTAACAACAACAGTACAACCCATGAACATGAAAACCACATTGTAACAACAACAGTACGACCCATGTACATGAAAACCACATTGGGAACAACAAACAGTACGACCCATGAACATGAAAACCACATTGTAACAACAACAGTACGACCCATGAACATGAAACCACATTGTAACAACAGTACGACCCATGTACATGAAACCACATTGTAAAAACAACAGTACGACCCATGTACATGAAAACCACATTGTAAAAACAACAGTACGACCCATGAACATGAAAACCACATTGTAACAACAACAGTACAACCCATGAACATGAAAACCACATTGTAAAAACAACAGTACGACCCATGTACATGAAAACCACATTGTAAAAAACAACAACAACAGTATGACACATGAACATGAAAACCACAATGTAACAACAACCACAACAACAGTACAACCAATGAACATGATAACCACATTGTAACAACAACAACAGTACGACCCATGAACATGATAATCACATTGCAACAACAACAGTACGACCCATGAACATGAAAACCACAATGTAACAATAAAAACAACAGTACTACCCATGAACATGAAACCACTATGTAACAATCACAGTACAACCCATGAACATGAAAAAACCCCAATGTAACAACAACAACAACAACAACAGTACAACCCATGAACATGAAAACCACTATGTAACAAAAACAGTACAACCCATGAACATGAAAACCATATGTAACAACAACAGTACAACCCATGAACATGAAAACCACTATGTAACAACAAGAGCACTACCCATGAACATGAAAACCCTATGTAACAACAACAACAGTACTAACCATGAAAACCACTATGTAAAACAACATACAGTACATCCCTATGAACATTGAAAACACACTATGTAACAACAACAGCACAACCCATGAACATGAAACCATTAGTAACAACAATAAACAACAGTACTACCAATGAACATGAAAACCACAATGTAACAACAAGAACAGTACAACCATGAACATGATACCTCACTAACAACAGTACTATCCATTGAACATAATAACACGATTGTAACAACAACAGTACTACTCATGAACATGAAAACCACATTGTAACAACAACAGTATGACCCATGAACATGGTAACCACAATGTAACAACAAACAGTACTACCCATGAACATAACGACTATTGTAACAACAGTACAACCCATGAACATGAAAACCACATTGTAACAACAACAACAGTACAACCTGTGATAATTCTTGCACACAAATGTCGTCTCTGACGTATAAATTTCCTGTCTGATGCACTGGAATTCAGTCCAGTGCGTCAATAAAATGCACCAAATTTACCGTGACGCAATGATTTTCTCCTGTAGCATTGCAACTTGAGCAGCGCATCACATAAAGTACTTTCGTCCTATCTGCCTTGATCACAGTCGATAAAAAAAGTAATTTAACTTGACATTTTAAAATGTTCGGAATCGAGGGAAAAATTTCTGCATGAGAACTTTTTTTCTGTTGAAAACCAAAAAGGGGAGTCATCAAATTAGACAACCAATTCTATGATTGGACCACAATATCAAGTGTTTCCAGCCAAGCGTGAAAAAGCATGGAAAAGGTTTTTGTGATTCGGCTTTTTAGAGATAAAAAAATTTACAGTTGTCCGTGGGTTTGGGGGGATAACCAGGGAAAGGAAAAGAAAGTTCCCAAAAAATCTATACAACAAAACCAATTTGCGGACAGTTAAAATGGCTCCGGGGTTTTGGACGTGGAAGTGTTGCCACAAGTCCAACAGTTTCCCAAACCCCCATAGTGTTTTTTGAAAGGTTCCCCGAATTTTTCATCACTTTGGGCCCTTGTTTGTCACCGGGGGTCCCCAAAGAAACATTGCAAGGGACTGGGAAAATGGCCCGTAAAAATGCTTCAGTATGATGGGGAAATTTGGGCAAATTTGGGGTAAATTCCCGTGATGATAATCATGGAGGAATCCCCAACATCAAGTTTTATGTTAAAATTTCCCGATTGTGTGGGTGTTCACACTTATTCACTTTTTTTTTAAAAACTTTACTAAAAATTTAAAACGAATCTTAAAAGAATAAGTTTAGATAATCGGAGTGTTTTATTTGGGTTTTGGGTTTATAGCACTTACTCATTTTAATTCTTTTTGTGTGAAATTTAAATTTGGGAGGACAGTCAAATATCTGTGTGGTGGTGGGTGTGTTTTGGTGTTTTTCAGTACATTTTAAAAAGCAGTTAAAAAAGTGGGAACCCCCTAAAATTTTTGGGGACCCCCCGAAAATTTGGGAAAGAGTTTTTCATGCTGAGTCGAAACCCCCTAATTTTTAAACAAATAATTTTCACTGGTACAACCCATGAAAATGGAAAAACCCCATTTTACAACAACAAAAGTACTATCCAAGGGAAAATTGTTTTCCCATTGTCCCCAAAAAAAGTGGGACCCCTGAGATAACCACAATGTAATAACAACCCCCGGGACTAACCCCTGAAAGATAATGACCCTGGTAAAAAACAACGGTACAACCCCTAAACATAAAACCCCCCTTTTTAAAGGAAAAACCGTTTCAACCCCTTTAAAATGGGTAACCGCCTTGGTTTAAAAACAAAAGTACAAACCCATGAACCAAAAAACCACATTGTAACCCAAAAAAAAGTAAAAAACCCCCCAACAAAAAAACCACACTGCACAACAACCCAAAAACGTACAAACCCCTGAACATTTATAACCACAAATTTTAACAACAACAAAACAGTAAAAACCCATTAACATGAATAACCACTTGTAACAACAAAAGTACAACCTAAAAGAAAAGTAACCCCATTGTAACAACAACAACATACAACCAAAGAACATGATAAAACCCATTGTAACAAAACAACCCTTTTAAACCCCCGAACCCTTTATAATAAAATTTTTAACAACAAAAGTATTAACCCCTGAACAAGATAAACCCCATTGCAACAACAACAGTAAGACTCATGAATATGATAACCCCATTGTAACAACAAATACTAATCATAAAATGATAACCACTTTTTTGACCACAAAAAACGAACTACCCAGGGGGATGAAAAAGACCAAATTTTAAAATTTGACAAATGGTGCTGTAAACTAGAATCTTTTTATATTTTAAAAGGAGTACAAAAATACAAAATGTGCAGGGAACGGTCTGATCTGATACCCATGAAAAAATGAAACGACCCTTTGGGAACTTTTTACAAGTGAGGGCGATTTTAGAATCACTTTTCCCTAAAATGGAAATACAAAAAAACAAGGGTGGGAGGTGAACAGGTTGATTCCCGATCATAGGGAAACAGAGTCCTCTTCAGGCGCCCACCTGTACAAGGGTTCCCCCCGTTTGAAGGCACCGGAAAAACCCCCCCGCCTTGCCGGGAATTTTGGTGTGTGAAGTTCCGTTTTCTCTGGGCCCCCACGTTGTACTTGACATCGCCATGCAGGGGGGCCCACCCCGTTAAAGGGCCCTTCATTATAACAACAGAATGGTTTCAGCCCCTTTGTATTATTACCAGAGGTTTTCCCTTTATTTGAGCAAGGAACTTTTGCAGCCTTTAAATATACCCGGTTCCTTCATTAAATAACAAGAACTGGGACGCCTTCAGTATACCAAGTCCTTCTTAGTAACAAAAAACTTTGGGGCAGCCTTTAGTATACCAGAGTTCCTTTTTAGTAACAAAAAAATGGGACAAAACCCGAAATATACCCGATTCCTTTTATTAGTAACAAGGAACTGGTGCGCCTTTAGTATACTGAGTTCCTTTATTAGTTAAAAAAGAGAACTGGGCAGCCTCAAATGTTTCAAGAGTTCCCCTGTTGCCCTAAAATTTTATAATCATGATAGATTGGGGGAATTTTTTGAAAGCTGGTGATTTTTGAAGTTACCCAATTTACCAATAAAATCTGGAAAAATTTAAGACTGACAGTTTTTAGAAGGGTTTTTGTGGGGGAAACTAGTTTTTTTATTCCCAGTTTTTTAACAGCAATAAAAAATGGGGTTTTTCACACACAACACCCCACACACACAATTTTTGATAGCTCTGGGTCAATTTAAAAGTATGCAGGGGAAACGGCCTGAAAAGTGGAGGAGTGAAACTTTAGCTGGGGGAGGAGGAAGGGGACGGCACAGACAGAATTGTGGAAACAACCCCAAACCACAATACACAAAAACATCCCGAAAAATGAAAAAAAGCTGACACTTTTTTGACACAGAAATATTGTTTAAAAAAGCTGCCATGTTATGGGTGTTCTTCTTACATTTATGAATTTTTACGATAATGTAAACCACAACTGCACATCCCTTTTTGGGCCCAACCTTTCAAAGAAAATCGGGCAGTCCCGTGGGAAAACTTTTTTTCTTACCCTCAGCCCCTAGAGTAAGACATCTTCCCCCCAAAAATATTCCCCCCCCCACCCTCTCCCTTTGTAAACCCAAAAAGAAAAATTTTTTCTTTCTTGAAAACCCCTTTGGGTGCAAACAGACAAGGGCTTGGGTTCAGGATCAAGCCCCATCAGAACTTTTAGTTCTACTTTTCCCGGAAAAAAAAAAAAAAAGAATTTCCCAAAGAAATTCTTTCGGGTCACAATGTTTTGTGGGAAAGCCCACAGCACCGCCGCTTTTCAAACAAAAATTTTGGGGTGGTTTTTCAACGGTTTAAAACGGCTGGGAACCTTTTTTCTTAAACAAACCGGGGTTTGGGTTTGGGGTACTTTCATCATGCCCGAGCACTTTTCGTTCCCCACTTTTAGGGAGGTTAGATAAGAAAAAGAAAAGTTGGGTTTTAGGCCCCGCCCACCCCAAAGGGCAAAGGGGTGCCTAACCCCCCTTTCCCCCCTTTCAGGGGAAATACTTTTTCAAAAACCCGGGAACTGACTGAAATTTCCCCGGGGCAATGCAGCGGGAGCACATTTCACAACCACATCAACATTAAAGTGAAAGCTTACCTTTATTTACACTATGTACAACTTCTACAATGCTACTTTGCTTCTAGCGCACTGAAACTTCTTTGTGATGTCCGAGTCAGGAAACATCAATTCAACACATCTGTTTAGCTTGTCCAGCGCAGCCATGGGCAAATTCAGTTCAGCTGCAAGGTCAACCATCATCGTTTCAGCTCTTATGACGTCAAAAGTTTCCTGACTGGTTGACGTCTGAGCGTGCTGAAAGAATCCGCTAATGTTACAAGATTTCTCGCTCTCACGGATTTTTGTGTTCTTCTTGTGCTTTTCAGTGGCGACATGACGGGTTATTTCATCCCTACCTCCAGATCCGATGGAGAACTCACACGCACAAATTTCACAAGACGCGTAAGTCTCGATCTTGCCACGCTTGATGAACGGCCAGGTTTCCGTATATTTTGACAGGAATGTCTGCCGACGTTTCTTCTTCTTGAGAGAAGCCCCATAGTCGAGATCGCCGTCGGCATTTTTCCGCTTTCGTGTTTCGCGTCCATTTTTCTCGCTTTCAAAACTCGGGAAGACGGTGTATGCGCATGCGCACTGGTCAGTTCGGCAATGTTCGGGTCTTTCCGACGGATTTGGTCAGGATGGCCACGACCGAAGTCGGTCAGTCGGTGATCAGCTGACGAACTCGACTTCATTTTTTTGTTGTTGTTTTTTTTCTCCCGATTTTTTTTTTTCGCGGGACATAGAATAAAAAGTGGATTCCAGGGACAGGCTGCATGATTTCATTATTTCGGGGGACAAATACGGATACTCCGGGACGGTAGGCAGCCATGAAAGGGCCACATCAGAGCTGTCACCACGTTAAAATCAACTCACCAGTCATTTAAAAACAAACAAAAAAAACCCAACCTTTAACACATCTCTTTAAATGACATCGTCTAGAAACGCACCAGAAACTTCGTTAAAAATCTTTCTTCCGTAAAATCTTAAATCAGATGAAAAATGTTAATCTCTCTCAAAAACTCAAGGATCGCGTCAGTCATTTAAAAAAAAAAAAAAAAAAAAACCCTTTCACACATCTCTTTAAATGACATCGTCTAGAAACGCACCAGAAACTTCGTTAAAAATCTTTCTTCCGTAAAATCTTAAATCAGATGAAAAATGTTAATCTCTCTCAAAAACTCAAGGATCACGTCAGGCGGGACATCCCTGAACAGGATCTTCATGGACTCCGCTGTAAAATGTTTGTGTCTCACATCGTGAAAGTCCCAACACTCTAAAAGAACATGTTTCATTTTTGAGTGGCACATGACATGGAATGCACCACGGAGCTTCTTCACTCTTTAAAAGCTAGGAATGGGTTAAAATACGAATGGCCGGTGTGCAGCCGGCACAGAACCGTTTCCTCTTTACGACCCCCCGACGTAGATGGGAGGAAGTCCTTAAGGTTTGGACGGATCTGAAAGAGTTTGGTACTCATCTGTGTGTTCCAATCCTCCTGCCAGAGGTCTCTCACATAATCGTTAATTTTGGGTTTCACATCTGAGCAGGGATATAAATGTTGGACAGTTTCTCTCTTGTGGCGTTCTTGGCTAAACGATAAAACCATTTCGTTCCCGCCAATGGCAACATGACCAGGAACCCAAGCAAGAGTAATGTTGTAACCATCCACTTTCAACTTGCTAAAAATTTCAAAGAAATGTAAAAGTTCTGGATGCTGAAGGTTGGGGCCAGCTATGGCCTCCAAAGCTGACAGCGAATCCGACAGAACCAGAAAGTCCTCTTCGTAGATTGTGAGATTATCTTCAAAGCCAGAACCAGAGCAGTAAGTTCAGCAGAATAGACAGAAGCATCTGAATGTATATGTTCCAACAGTATCTGAGAAGGAGCCCCAGGGCAATAGGCTGCACAGGCCACTCCATCTTCAGACTTGGAACCGTCAGTGAAAACTTTTTGATAGGATGGGAATTTGGAACAGAGGTCAGCATACAATGCCTTGTACGCCAGAGAGCTGGTAGACTCTTTGCGAAAAGCTGCAAGATCGAAACGAATCTCTGGTGTGAAAAAGGTCCACGGAGGCCGATCCGGAAACTTGGAAAAATCGGACACAACTCCTAGGTCTAGACCTGCATTCCACACGTGAGGCTGCATACGAAGACCAAACTGCGGAATACATTTAGGGTTGTTTTCAAACTTACTTTGGAACGGAGGGTCAAATACACAGTCATAGGCAGGGTTTTCTGGTTCCGAGAACAGTCGGATATAATAATTCAAAGACAATTTCAGCCTGCGGTTGGACAGTGAGGTTACACCTGCCTCTGCGTACAGGCTGTACACAGGGGTGGTGCGGAATGCTCCAAGACAGAGACGAAGCCCTTGATGGTGGATAGGGTCCAAGAGTTTTGAGGTAAGACGATCTTGCAGAGCCATACACAGCACAACCGTAGTCCAGTTTGGAAACGGACCAAGGCTCTGTAGAGGTGCAGCAAAGTTTTCTTATCAGCGCCCCAGTCGGTGTGCGCTACGACCCGCAGATATTCAGTGCTTTCTGGCAAGCAGTTTTGAGGTTTTTTAACCCAATGCCTACCGGATCGACCGAGATCGACCGCGAGATTTCCTCCTCCTGAATACCGGATCGACCGAGATCGACCGCTGAATACTCGGTCAACGACTTTCGCTTTCACCATCGATATCCCAGAATGCAATTGCGACAGAAGAGTCTTCCGGTACTTCCGTTTCTGGACGCCATTTTGTTTTTTGTTGCATGAGTTTTGGTGGAGTAGTTTCGCTGCTGTGAATTTTCAAAGTTCGGCTTTTTTTCGCGAAGATTTTCTGGGAAAATGGCGGATCAAGTAACTATGCAACTTGCAGAATTCATTTTCTGAAGTGATATTGATGAAGAGAGCGTATTTGCGGCTACACTCTTAAAGAAGATTTGAAGCAAGACGATTCGGACGTCAATCTTGACCTAGTTATGAATAAAGATCGACTGCTGACTGATTTGAGGCCGGAATCAATAATGATTTCAGGCGATGATAAGACGATGTCGAAAGCCCATTGCTGCTGGGCCCAGACCCCCAAAAAAGAAAATTCGAAAAACAAAACTTGCTAGAGATACTTTAATTCTTGACTGGAGTGGTTGGCTACAAGAAGTGAAGCCCCCCAAAAGTTTCCCTTGTTTTGATAGCCAGGAAACCGGGTCAGTCAGTGGGTGTGTCCCACGATTTGCCTGTAGGAGCATCACCTTTAGCTTTTTGATTTCAGAAGAATTTTGGTAGACTTTTAACGAGAAACAAATTTATTTGCTGCACAAAAGCAAGCAGAAAAGGATGAACATAAATCTGGCCTGAAATAAAAACTGCCTGTTTATCAAAAAGCAAAGAGGAGCCGGACAAGAGGTACATCATCACCACAGTGTGTGTGTTGGGGGGGGGGGGGGGGGGGGGGGGGGGGGGGGTTGCTCAGTGCACTTGTGCAAAAGCACATTTTTGTTGAATTCATCACAATCTAAAGCCCAGTATTCAGTAATCTGTTCTTGTTATTTTTTCCCCTCTGAGTTTAGAAGACAATCTTCTTGTATGTGATGCCTTCAGTTTAACAAAATTGTTGAAGTTTGGGTTGTTTTTTGCTTCACAATAAAAGTTGATATTTAGTGTGCATACCATACAGAATGACTTTATTTTGTTCCTGAAGGTTTCAGTACTTTGTTTAGACTTGGAAAATCACTCTGTGCTCCTAATCCATGATGTTCTGTGGGTCAGTGAATTTAGGGAAAATTGTTTTAGCACTGAGAATACCAAAGTACAGTTAGTCTGTTCGTTTTTTTTTTTTTCCTCGTGTACCAGTTCACTATATGTGGGGGGAAATGGCTGTTTTGGATGGGAGTGATGTCTTTGAATTTTTTCATTATTTTTATAGAATAGATAAGTTAAAAACAAATTTTCTATTGAGGTTTCTTTATGGCAAGTGTGTATGTGTTTGCGGAGTTACCTCTCTTGGCATGATATTCTCATAGTCATATAGCACAAAGTCATGCGGTAGGCAGAGGGTTAATGTGGCTGAGAAAGTTAAGTTTCTGGTCAAAAATAACTCCTAGAAATTGGCCTCTTTGACAGCTGGAATGGGAGATTTCCCTACTGAATTTCAGGATCTGGAAAAAACTGACGGAAATTATGGAAGTGAATCACTGTGTCTTGTAGGAGAAAAGGTGAAACCGTTTTCATCCGCCCACTGATGAATTTTATCCACACAAAGCTGGAGCCTGCGCTGGATACTCGGGTACAGGCTTCCTTTTTGGGGTGACAAAAAATTCACCAAAAAAATTAGCAGCTAAAACCCTGCTAAAACTGTTTTAAAAAATGTTTTTAAATTCTTGTTGTAAAAGGGCGGGGAAAACGAAATGCCCCTGTGGAACCCCCAAAACTCCGCCCCGTGAACATCAGAGGGAGTGGTCCCAAACCCCGGGACCTAAAACTCGTTCGGGCCAAAAAATTTTGTATGAAAAGGGGAAGAGGGGACCTAAAAAACCAAGATCAGGAAAATCATGAAGTACCCCCGCCCCCCGGGTGTATCGACCCTTTTCCCCAAAGTCAAAAAAAAATTGGCCACTGCATGTTTGTTTTGCCCAAAAAAGGGTTCCGAAGTTTTGATTTCCAGACGAATAAATTTTAAAAAAACCTTTTGTCCGAAGTTTGCGGAAAACCCACCTTTTCTTTCCCCAAAAAAGGCCATCGGTTTCCTTTTCCACATGAGTTTTAAGCATTGACCATTTTTTTCCATTAAATTTTACAGACACAGCGGGTCAAAGCTAGGGGACTGGAAATTTTGAGGGGGTTTAGAAAGATCTTTTCCTTTTTTGGGGGAATGGGAATAATAGGGCTTTTCCCCCAAGGGAAAAAGTGGAAAGAAACCAGTACCCCAAAAGGGTTTGTATACATGTAGCAGTATGTTCAGACCTTTTTGGGAAAGGAAAAAAGATAAAAATAAGTTTAATGTCGCTTATAGCCCACCCCCGACCCCCAAAGGGGCCACATCGGGGGCGGGTACCACTTTTAAATCAACTCACCAGTCATTAAAAAAAAAAAAAAAAAAAACCCCCTTTTCACACATCTCTGTAAATGACATTGCCCAAAACTTTACGAAAATTTCGAAAAAAAATTTCCTTTCTTTTTAAAATCTTAAATCAATGAAAAATTTTTTAATCCTCTAAAAAAACTCTTTTCCCCAAAAATCGTTTTTAATTTTTTGGGTTTCAGTCTGTGCGGGGGATAAAAATTTTTTGGACAGTTTCCTCTGTGGCGTTTCTTGGCAAAAAGATAAACCCTTTTCTTTTCCCGCCCCCTTTTTTGGGTTTCGAAATGGGGCCACTTCCCGGAAATTTCGGGTTTCTAGACCTGGGGGCTTGTGTCCTTTTTTCCAAGTTTCGGTTTCAACCCCGGGGACCTTTTTCACACCGGGAGATTCTTTTTCGATTTTGCAGCTTTTCGAAAAGGTTCAAACAACCAGCTCTCTGGCGTCCAAGGCTTTGTATGCTGACCTTTTGGTTTTCCCAAATTCCCCCTCCGTCAAAAAGTTTTTCCCCTGCGGGGTTTCCCAAATCGAAGATGGAGTGGTGTGCACCCTACTGCCCTGGGGCTTTTTTCTCAGATACTTTTTGGAAATATTCATTCAGATGCTTCTGTTATTCTGCTGAACTTACCGCTCTGGGGTTTTTTCTTTGAAAATAATCTCACATTCTTTGAAGAGGGACTTTCTGGTTCTGTCGGATTTTGCTGTCACTTTTGGAAAGGGCCCTACTGGCCCCCAAACCTTCCGATCCAAACTTTTTCATTTCTTGAAAATTTTTTGCAAGTTGAAAAGGGGGACGGTTTTAAAAAATTACTCTTGCTTAGTTTCCCGGCCCTGTTGGCACCCTTTTTTCGGAATGTTTCCCCAAAAGTTTTTTTTAAATGGGGTTTTTATCTATTTCCTGGAGAGGAATGCTGCAGGAAAATAAAGGGAGTTTTTAGTTCATTTAACGTGGGAAAAGGAAAAATTGTAGTTTCCAAATTGTTTGACGAAAAGTTGCAGGGGGATTTTTTTTTAAAGGGGTTTTTTTTTTTGCCAAAAAAGGCTGATTTGTTTTAGGGGAGGAAATTTTTTTTAATGGTTGAAGCAAGCGATTAGCAATGCTTTTTTCTTTTTATTAAAGAGTCAAAAAAACTTTGGGTGGTTCACAGTGGGGGGAGGTTTCTTTCCCTTTTTTTTCTTAAAAGATGTTTCCCACACTTTTTTCTTGGAAATTTTTTGATGTCAGCCTTAAGCAGAAACTTTTCCAGACTGACGTTTACTGATTTTAAAAAGGGGTGTCTCGATTTGGGACGGAGTTTCTGATGGGCCCGAGCGTTTTGGGGCCCCAAGGTCGTTTGGGTTTAACCCCACCGGGTGAGCCCGTTTTTCGAAAAATTTGGAAATTTGTTTTGGGATCGAATCCCAAAACCCGGGGGTTTTTGGGAATTTTTGGGGTTGTCGGGAAAACAATGGGAAAAAGGGTTTTGCACATTTGATCCCAGTGTTGTCTGATTTTTGCGGGTTGGGCCTGAAGGAAAACAGTGTCCGGAATTCTTTGGGAAAAAGCGGGTTTCAAATAGATCCCATTTCCCCCTTCCCTTTAATTTTTGATGTTGCGAGCGAGATTTTTTAGTTATGACGGGTTTTTTAAAAAGGGGCAGGGGGAAAAGGTTTTACTTCCGTGCAGATTTTTCATGGGCAGACCCCTCATAGTCCCCCGGACCACGAGGGGGGACAAATCGACAAATCTAAACACGAAAGTGAAAACCCGGGGAAGGTGGAGGTAAGTTTCAGATCCTCGTTTTCCGACAAACAAATCCAAATCCCCAAAGGACCCTCCTCAATCAGCAGACCTCTGGGGTGACGAATTGACAATACCCCCCAAAAAAAAGGGTTTTGACCGGTTTTTTTAAAATCCCCCCAAAAGCAAAAAAATTTGAGGAAAATTCTATCAAATGACAAGGTCCTTGAACCCCAAAAAACCGGGGCCGAAGGGGGGTGAAAAAAGTGAAAAAGACTGTCACCGTCCCTTTTGGGGAAATGACTCCCCAGCTACAGCCTGGGGAATGGAGGTTGTCAGAGCCCAACCGGACTATACAAACAGAGGTTTTTTTGTATGAGAAAGGGGAAAAACCGCCCGAGAGTCCCAACGTGGGGTGGTTTTTGCAGGTTTTTGAAAGAATATTAAAGCCAGAAAGAGGGGAAGGGCTTTTTGGCTTTGAATTTGAGTTTCCTGAAAGCCACGACGGAAGGGTTTTTTAGATTGACTCAGAACGGGGCTCCTCGAAGTTGGAATTTAGTCCCCCGGTTATTCCAATGGATTACTGTACTATCCATGGTGCAGAGGCGAAAAAGGGAGAGAGATAGTCATCTCCTCATCAACGTCTGCTTCTAATGGTGTAAATTTATTTGAGAGTTGTACCGGACTGTTTGCATCTTCAGACCTGTGGCAGACTTGCCAACAGGTGAAGAAGGTCTGGATTTGGGAGATGGTGGAGGTTTTTTTCCTCATCTCAACCATCTCCACACTGGGTTAACTCCCTTGCCTGCACGGGCACTGTACAGAGGAGTTCGAGGCGGGAGAGTGGTTTTTTAATCTGCCCAGCAGCAGATGTTGTAGACTGCTGGGCAGTCTGTGGGGTGGCGGATTTTTTGCCTCCACTAGGGCATTCACTTTGGGTTGGGAGGTGGTGGACCTGCTTCCACCAGAGTTTAACCCAAATTTTTCCTTGCAGTGTCTTTGAAAAGATAAAAATTTATCATCTGGCAGCAGACTGACCGAGTGGGAACTTTCTTTACGGCCGAAGCATATGAAGATGCTGTTGGCGTCTGGGTGCCAACAACCTGTTTGTGGGCCTCAAAAAAGGGGATTTTCTTTTCTGATTTAATTCTTTGTATGGTGGATTCCTGATCCAAAGAGGGCATTTCGTGAAGAGGAGGGATGGTCGCCACCGCAGTTAGCACAATGTCCGGGTTTTACACGGCCCATCATGGGTTTGCCTTGCAGCAAACACCGCACACCTCCTGCCAGACAGCGGGGCTCTGACATGGCCAAATTTCTGGCATCTGAAACACCTCAACGGGGATGGGGAAAATACAACTGAACTCGGACGTTCAGGTAGCCGACTTTTATGACCGGAGGCAGCACAGGGTTGCCAGAATGTCAGAAAGAGGGTGTTGGTGGCCACTCTTTCTGCACCTTTTTTTACTGTCACCCTATGCAAACCCCCGTCACACCCTGGGACGCCAGTTCTGTCTTGATTTCCGCCTCCGAGACACCTGTCAAATCCCGGCATCGATACCCCTTTGGACAAGTTCAATTGTTTTGGGGAGTCACCCGGATCTCTCTGTCCACAAGCTTTTTTGCCCTCAGCAGCTGTTCCGATTGTTTTTTGGATCTGCATTGAACAAAAATGAACCATTCCTTACCTTTTATGTGTCACGCGTCAAGCGTGACCTTCTTTCCACCCCTTTGCGAGAGTTTCGGTCCTATATTTTCATCCTATATGC
>CM031626.1:53042520-53067321 GCA_018398815.1 Conus ventricosus
CTAGCAACATTCATTTGGCGTTATGAGCACGTAATATCTTATCAACGGAGCAAGAGTTATTCTGCTTGTTCATCATTTACTGTTCACTATTCGTTACCTCACTCACAATTTCCCTTCATACCAATCAAAACGAGATATCTGTTTTCGTTTCTGTCTGACTGCATGTTCTATCTGACTATAGTCATGCTGTGCCAGTCATGAATAAATGTTCATTTGTGTTTGTTTCTCCAGTTGTTACTGTGTAAATGTTTCAGGCACATGGTATATGGACAAGCTTCAAATGAATTTTTTGTTGTTTTTTTGAAGATGTCTCCTTGTTTGTTCTATGTGTGGTGTGTTGGCATTTGTGCTATGCGATTTGGTATTAAAGCAGCAACTGTCTGGAGTTATAGGCCTTTAATTATCTCATCATAGGAGAATGAATCAACCTATTTCTTTGTTAATTACATTTTACTGTTCCCTGCCTCATTTAAATCTTATTCATCTTATTATGGACAAAATAGTTTTCTTCATACTTGTCCAAACAAATACCTCACTTCACAGTTCATTTCCAGTAAAACTGTTCAATCTGAAATTCCAAACATCTTATTCTTGACGAAATAATTTTGCTATACTTGCCTGTCCAAACAAGTGCCTTATTCCTACTTGGCGGTGAACACCACCATATTATCAGCATGCTAAAGAATTAAACTGGGAGAGCAAGGAAGCTAACTATGCCTCCTCCACCTGAAACCCCTACAAAGTAATCACCCTACATTATACCCAAGAACAAGCATTTAACTCAGTTTTCCTCCTTTTCCTTGATGAGGGAATACCCTGCCTTTTCTTTGGCTGTTTTCTGGGATTTATTTTTCTACAAAATTAAGGGATGCATCACAAGATTCTGAAGCACTGTGTGATCTGAAAACAATAGCAGTTTGCACTAAAAACAAACAAACTGCAATGTAACTTGAAAAAAGTAATATGCACATTCATCATACATCTTCATTGCAGCAACTGACCTTAACCAAAACTTTGGCTTCTGAACGACCAATGGCATCCAAGGACACTTCCAACTCGCCACATTTTTCTGAAACAAAAACACAGCTTTGGCTCGGACCCAGGTCTGAATTACACACAGGTTCAGAAAGAAAACAACTCCGCTACTCTTCCTGATACACTAGGAGATACATAACCAAAAAATAATAACCATATTTTTGTTTTGTTTTGTTTAACAGGTTCAAACTAAATTCTTTTATTCAAATACGGCACTTTCGTTGAAAAAATGTGCATTTCTGTCCAAAATAATTACAAATATTCCTCTTCTTTTTTTTTTTTTTTATCCCCTTCGGACTCTCCCTGGCTCCCTTCCTCTTCACGAAGGTAGTCAAGGAGATGGCCGCCCTTGCCAGACAGGAGGACATCGCCTCTTGGTTTACCTCGACGACTGGCTCGTCTTGGCTCCCACTCAGGCCCTGGGTCAATCCCACACCTCCAAACTACTACACCTTTGTTCCTCTCTGGGGTTCGTCACCACCCCCCAAATCGAGCTCCCCCCCTCAGCATTCACCTTTCTGCAAGTTTCACACCACCCCATGAAACCCTCCCCCCCCCGGAGGGTCCCCCGCCTAGGGACCTCACTCCCACCTTCGCCTCTCTCCCCGTACGTCGGCAAGGCACTTTCCCCCCTTTCGGGGGATAAAGGAGTCCCTGCTCCTTTCATTCCCCTGGGCAGGTTCCCAAGCGCAGCTTCAAGGGAGTTCCGCCGTCGTTGGTCCCAACCAACGACAGCGGGAAACCAACCATTCCCCCAAGGGCCTTTGGGTTCTTTGGGGCCCAGGGAGGAGTAGCTCGCCCCTCCCCCGGCCCCCGGTTCCCACTCCCCCCATCCCAGGAACTTTCCAACCCCCCAAACTCGGGGGGGAGGCCATTTGGAGAGCATCACCCCGGGGGGTTTGGGATCCCTGACTGCCGTCTTCACTCAACACGGGGAACGGGAGGCGGTCAGACTCGCCCTCCTCCACTTCCAGCCATGGTCTCCCCCTTTCGTTCTCCTTTCACGGACAACACTTCGGTAGCTTGTTACATAAACAAGGAGGGGGGGGGGGGGGGGGGGGGGGGGGGGTACACCCAGGGCCTCTCCCCCGACAGGGGGGGCCCCCTCCTCCGCTGGTGCACACCAGGGGGCCCCCTTCGCGCGAACACATATCAGGGACACACAACATCCGGGGCAGACCCCTAAAACCCTCCAAGTCCGCCCTCCACATGGAAGCCCCTCGCGGGAAACCCCGACAACCGGTGGAACATTGGTTCAGACCCATGACGACCTTTTGCCCACGATTCAACCATCGTCGCCAGCGAGTGTCCCGGTCCCGGACCCCCAGGTTTACGCTATCGCGCCCTCCCCTTTCCCCGGGTCCGCCCAACTTACCCCTTCCCCCCTTCCCATCCCCACAAGGTGATCAGGAAGGCGAACTCGAGAGCCCCCACCATTCTCATAGCCCCATGTGGCCCATCAGTCCTGGCCCCGGGGACCTCAAGTCCCCACTCACCACCCCCTCTCCATTGAACACCGGGTGGGACTGCTCAACAACCCGCTCGGGTAGCCCCACTCCAATCCCCAGTGCTTCGCCTCCCATGCCTGTTTTCTGTGCCACCCGGTTGCGAGCATCAAAACCCCCCACCCCCGAAGGGCAGGTCCCAGTCCGTCCTCAAAACCCCCTTTCCTCGCCGGGCCTCTCGGGAACTCAGACCTAGCCATTCCCTCGCAGAGCTAGCAAGAGTCCCTTTACGTTAAAGATGGAGGAATGGGTCTCATGGAAAAGAAAATTTCTGCCCCTCACAACGCCCCTCCAATACCAAAAGGGTTTTTCCGCCCACCTTAACCTCTCTACAGCTCCATGGGGGCTCGGGTGGGCCTCTCACACCATCCCGCCAAAGGGGGCAGCCCTTTCCTTTGAGAATGACTCCTTCCAAGAGATCTCCAGAGGGGCTGCTTTTTCGTGGGGCCGAATCCCCTGGGGTGTTCCCCTTTGGGACCTCTTCACTCAGAAATCCCCCTTTGAGCCTGTCTCCCCATTCCCTTCGACTTTTTCTAGAAGACTACCTTTCTCCTCGCCCCCCGCTTCCGCCAGAAGGCAGGCGAATCCATCCCTTAGGGGGGACCCCAAGACTTCCCTTCCACAAGACGGCTCCATCCCTTAATTCCTTCCCAACCCTCTAAGAACCAAACCCGGTAGTGCCTCCCCTTACCTCGTCTCCACCCCTGGGGGATACCCTGGGGAACACCCTTTGGGACAAGCCCTGTCCCTCTCGAGCCCTAACCACTACGGGGAAACGCTCGCGCCCCGGGCGCTTTCGAAAAAGAGGGCTTATTTCCATAAACCCCATAACACAAAGACATCTCACTGGCACTGTCCTAGGGGCCCCCAAGAGGGTCAAAGGGGGCTATTCCCCCCCAAGGACCTCCCCCGTTTTGTCCCCCCCGGCCATGGGGTCAGACGCTGGCCACTTGGGCCATTCCAGCACTCTGTCCCACGCCCCTCCGGGAGCACCTTCTGGCGTTCGGAAAATCCCTTCATAAAATTTTATTAAGGACATCCGCAGGCCGGGGCTGAGGGTTTCAAAGGATAAATCCTTTGTGGGGGCAAAAGCACCATAGGGGGAACCCCCGGGAACCATGGGGCATTTCGCCCCCCTTTTCCTATAAATTTCGCTGGGTCAACAGGGTACTAATGACGCCAAAAGGGGAGTTTTTTTTAAATACCCCCTTTTGGCAGTATACTACCTTTCAGACCAAAGCCCGCCCTGTTTTCCCCACTACGCCAAGGTTCGGGGGTTAAACCTTGCCGCAGGCCTTTCTAAATGAGGACGGAAGTTAACCGGCTTTTCCACGGGGAAGGGGGGGTTGGGAAACACGTGACTGTCTTTTTACTGCTTTACCACAAAAAAAACTTCGGCCGGGGAAGCGACAAACCCCGTAAAAGCTATGGTCTACTGGAATTAAAGCCCAAAAAGGGGTATAAACAACTCCCCATATATTCCTCTCTTCTTTTTTTTTTTTTTTTTAGCAAAACATTTTTTTTTTTTTTTCTTTTTCTTGCACTGACCTTTTTTTTTTTTTTAAACACAGGGATTAGCAAAGTTTTTCCCCTTTTGGGCTGGGTTTTTACTACATAACATTTTGTAAAAAACATTTTTGCAACAGGGTGACAAAATTGACAACAACGGGTAGTATGTTCTCAGTTTTTTCTTTTGCTTTCCCCTGCTCCTTGTGGTTTTGTGTGGGGGTGTGTGTTGTGTGTGTTGTGGTGTGTGTGGTGTGTGTGTTGGGGCATTTGTGTGTTCTCGATGTTTTGGCCATCATCCATGTATCTGGCATTTTAAATATAGCAAGCTCTGGTTTTAGTTCAGTCAAGAAAAAACCTACCTTCAGACTTACCATTCATCTCACTCCATCGCGACGCTAAGTCATCTACACTCCCTCGCGACTGCTAAGCAGGCACTTTAAAATGAAAAAAAAAAAAAAAAGAAAAAAGCAGGGGCCTATAAAGCAAATGACGACGGGGAGGAAAAGGAAAACCCCCTACAGGTCACGTGCCAACACTTTTGGGACGGAACTGTGAGAAGTGGGCGTCCATGACAGGGCCGTTGTGATCACCACCTCCGCGCAGAGGGGCCCGCTGTAGGCCCCGCCCCAAGTTTCCAGTCACAACGTAAACCTGCCAAAAACAGCATTTCTTTAGAATTTATAAAAAATTTTTAAATTTAACCCCCCAAAATATTTGATATCAGATCCCTAAGCAAGCGATGTTAATTTTTACAGCACAAACAAAAGGTGGTACTGTTTTTTTAAAAAAATGTTCCCCAAACAGGGGTCATCCCGACTCGGGGAAAAAATTTCAGGAGTTTTCAAGGGGTTTTCAAAGGGCCCCCCTTTTTCAAGGGTTCCAGCTACATTTTTTCAAAAAGATACCCCCCCCCCCCTTAAAAAAAAAAAAGCAACACTCCCCCTCTTCAGCTCCACTTTTGTCCCACTCAATAAATTGGTAGGGGAAAAAAAACTGTTTTTTTTTTTTTTCCAACCACATTTTTTATTCAGTCACTCTTATCACGTCAAAAAAAATGTAAATTTCCTCAACACTGAACCAAGCCCATAAATTCCAAAAAAATATTTTTGTGTCTGCGTTCCCTTCATATTTTTAAAGGAAAAAAAAGCATAGTTTTTCATAGTTGGGAGTAAAACACAGGATTACGGTGTGGTCACTCTGTGGTGTGTGTGTGTGTGTGTGGTGTTGTGTGGTGGGTGTGGGTGTGTGGGGTTTGTGCGTGAACAAATTTGGGGTGTGTTTTTTGTGGTGAGGGAGGGGGGAGGGTTTGGGCAAACACGTCTTTCAAATTTTTCTTTCCCTTTTAATTTTATTTTTCCCAAAGGTTTCAACTCCTCCCATTTTTTTTCAGCAATAGGAGGGGGCAGGGGGCAAAATGGGGGATAGGCCAGGGGTAGTTTTGAATGCAACTGTGGGAGCTTTTTACTAAAAATATCAGCTCTGATTTTTTGGTTTTCATCTAAGAGGATTAGGAAGGGGGTGAGGGGGTAGGAAAAAAACAGCGCATCACATTTAATCCAATTGTGCTGGGTTTGCCAAATAAAATAAAAAAATGTCAAGTGTGAAGAAAAAAAAAAAAAAATGGGGGAAAAAAAAAATCTTTGTAAGCAACATGGCGAATAGGAGTGAGGGAGGAATCACCATGATTTCCCAAATCCCACGGGGGTGGCATTTTATATTTACTACATTTTGGAAAATTTTTGTTTCCCTTTAAATTTCCGATTCACAGAATCTGAAGGACTGCATGGCGGCTAGCGCGGAACTGGCCCTGACGGGTTTAAAAAACCCTTTCAACTGATGCGACGTCTAGATGATCTTCCTTTCATGTGGCTGGTGAGAGCCCCCTTTCCCATCACCAAGATGTCGATCACCTTTGGGAACTGGACACGCCTTGTGTTTTGTCTGCATCGCGTTTTTAAACCCCTTTCAATAAGGTTTTTTCTATAACCCTTTGGGTTAAAGGGACACTTCCCCCCGGCCTGATTTTGGAACTTCTGCGCCACCTTGCAACTAAAAACCTTTTCCTATAAGCAATGCAACGTGTCCGGACTCAGATTTCCGATTTCTCTTACCTCCCTTGGATCTTCTTTCTCAGCAACGAGACATTCATGTTTGATCGCGATCACTTTAAAACAATTCAAATAAAAAAATTTACAAACAATCTGAAACAAATTCAGACAAAAAATTTTTTTTCCCCAAGATTTTTTTTTTTTTTTATTGAAAAAATTTTAATTCAAGGGGTTTTTAAGGGGAAAATTTTTTAAATTCAAGGATTTTCAAAGGCCCTTAACTAAATCGGGAAATTTACAAGCAAGGGGGTGTGCGAATTGCCTCCCTTCCCACCCCCCCTTGGTCTTTTTCTCCCCCCCCCCCCCCCCCCCCCCCCCCCCCCCCCCCCCCTTCCAATCTTCTGACCACTGTTTTAGTTCCCATTTTCATATTTCACTGTCTGGTATTTTGGATCAGAGCAGGTACCACTGACCAGCACCGAAATGATCTGGCAGCAGTTCAGAATCTACTCTGTTGGGTTGCTTCCCGATACTGACAGCTCCATGTGGATTGCCTAGCTGAGGCCGCAAAAGGACAAACTGGGTGTGGTTGAGTACAGACAAGCCAGAGTGACCAGTATAGGAATAATGCCACCGAGGGTTCACAAAAAGATTAAATACACTTTTTTTTTTAAGGTGGAACTGAAGGAAAGATAAAAACAAAAAGACCTGTAATGAAAAAAAAAACCACTCACATTGAAGACATATTTGCCTGGTTTGACCTTGACACAGAACTTGCCCTCAGCATCATCATTTTGGAGATGGCCTCTGACCCCTTGCCTTCTGGGCTGTAAATGATGCGCCGCTGGCTGGTCACCGCCCCAAGCTTTCTGGGATACGGTCATGGTTACTTTGCCACAGACATTGAAACTGAAACAAACAAAACAACAAAAAATGATAGCTGACAGTCAAGATTTTTCAGTCGTGTCCAACACTTCAAACTGCTTGTTAGTGTAAATGTGCGTTTTGACGCAAAAAGATTTTGTGTCCCTGGTGTTCAGTTTAAGGTCGTATCATTGCTAGTGATGTCAGACAGGGGATAAAAAAGAATTCAAGTCCTCCCTGCCCCCCTCCTTTCCCCTGCTCGAGCTTTTTTGTTGTTTGTTTCGTTTTTCTAAGGCAAAACTGCAAACAAAATTGTTTTCACAGCTTACATTTCCGTCCTTATTGAGACACTTAGTGAAAGGGCAAACAAACAAGGCTTTACACATTTGTAATCCAATATTTTTGTGCTGTATCTGAGCAGAGGCATGTAACAAACTTGTTACTACTTAACTAGGGAAAATTAACTTCCCAGAAAGTGATGACGTCATTTTTGCACAATATTGTGTTTGTTGTCATTGTTCTAATATTGCCTGACCACTTGCGTACAAGCTTTCATGCGGCATCTAGTTATCTACAAGAAAATAAACCCAGTCGAGTTTGGTAAATTAAAAGAATTGTTGGGAATTCGCCAATTCAGTCATCTCAATAGTGCAGATATATTACAATTTTTCATGACAATAACTAATTATCAAACCTACAGCCCCATTTGTAATGGCCGCTCAACCTTGCCGAACGCATTGCTGCCAGACCAGCTATGCCCCAGATAACATTCAGTTGGCCGAATACAGTGCGTTAGCTGGCTGTGGGGAGCGGCCTGCAGAAAACATTCCTTTCCCTCACCTGCATTCACAGCTTGGGCTCTGCAGCTGTAAACTCCCCTGCGACTCAAAACTAAGTAACTTGCTCTGAACAGCCGTGTTTTATTCCTTCTTGGTGTCAATAATGCCTTCGACAATAATGATTTTTCAAAGCAGGGCAAGAGAGAAGGGAGCCAAGCCCTTATCCTTACATTGATTCAGAGCGACCTCCATCAGACAGCCAACCTCATGAACATCAGTTCTCCTTTCCTTGGGAAAACGAACACACCTTAAAGTTTTTTTAGCATTTTTTTTCTCCTATTTACTGCATTTGATTCTTTGGTCACTTTGATGTCTTCCAACTTCTCTTTTTAATTTTGTATGAAATGGAGCCTTCTCTCTTCCCTGCATGGGGAAAACTTTTTTTGAGATGTTCAGTTATGGAGTTAGATTCTCTCCAGTCTCCTTCAATCTCAAGTTCAGTTTCATCCATGAAAATCATTTGCACAAAATAACTGTGGCAAATAAGCCAAAGGCTGTAACAGAAACTTTCACAATATCAAACATGAAGGGGAAATGGTCACAAAATAGATTCCACAGCGCTGTTTTACAGACAATCAAAAAATCATGAAAAATCACATCCACAGCTTTGTAGGCAATCTGTCAATTAATGATAAAACACAAAATAATTACGATCTTTTCTTCTTTCCCTAAGAGTGCCATCTTTATGACTGAAGAAGTGGACACTGAGTGATGTCAGGAGGGAGATGGAGAGTGGTGACGGTGGGAGATGAGGGGGCAAGAAGGTGGAGGAGGGAGGGAAGAAAAAGAAAAGTTTCAGAGAAACAGAGACTGCAAAGATTGAGACCACACCTCAGGGTATGGTGCTCAGGTCAATACTGTGTGGGGAACAAAGGACCTCAGGGTATGGAGCTCAGGTCAATACTGTTGGGGAACAAAGGACCTCAGGGTATGGTGCTCAGGTCAATACTGTGTGGGGAACAAAGGACTTCAGGGTATGGAGCTCAGGTCAATACTGTGTGGGGAACAAAGGACCTCAGGGTATGGTGCTCAGGTCAATACTGTGTGGGGAACAAAGGACCTCAGGGTATGGTGCTCAGGTCAATACTGTGTGGGGAACAAAGGACCTCAGGGTATGCTGCTCAGGTCAATACTGTGTGGGGAAAAAAGGACCTCAGGGTATGGTGCTCAGGTCAATACTGTGTGTGGGGAACAAAGGACCTCAGGGTATGGTGCTCAGGTCAATACTATGTGGGGAACAAAGGACTTCAGGGTAATGGTATGGAGCTCAGGTCAATACTGTGTGGGGAACAAAGGACCTCAGGTATGGAGCTCAGGACAATACTGTGTGGGGAACAAAGGACCTCATGGTATGGAGCTCAGTCAATACTGTGTGGGGAACAAAGGACCTCAGGTATGGAGCCAGGTCAATACTGTGTGGGGAACAAAGGACCTCAGGGTATGGTGCTCAGGTCAATACTGTGTGGGGAACAAAGGACCTCAGGGTATGGTGCTCAGGTCAATACTGTGTGGGGAACAAAGGACCTCAGGGTATGGTGCTCAGGTCAATACTGTGTGGGGAACAAAGGACCTCAGGGTATGGTGCTCAGGTCAATACTGTGTGGGGAACAAAGGACTTCAGGGTATGGTGCTCAGGTCAATACTGTGTGGGAACAAAGGACCTCGGGGTATGGTGCTCAGGCCAATACTGTGTGGGAAACAAGGACAATTTTCTATACCCTTCTTGCACTGCGAGATAGGCCTGATCAGTTGGTGGGAATGGGGTAGTGGTGGGAGGGGCATACTGTGTGTTTGTCTACCAGGAGTACTGCTGCTGACCACTGGGCAGTTCTGGCTGCCAATTTTTTCCCATCTTAATGGTCAACTAATGGAAGGTACTGACACTGTGGAAATAGACTGATCAATCTTTACGGTTGATGACAGGGAGGTACAAGCTGCCAATTTTGACTGATCACTGGGCAATGCTGGATGCAATTTTTTCATCCATACTATTATTATGGTCAACTACAAGGAGTAGTTGCAGCTGACGTTCAATCTTGATGGTCCATGACAGGGAGGTACTGATGGTACTTTAATCAACATTTATGGTTAACTAGAAGAACTTACTGGCTGCTGATTTTGATCAATATTGTGGACAACCCCACTGTGAGGTACAGGGTGCCAATTTTTAATCAGTATTCATGATTGACTACGGAAAGTATTGACTGCTGATTTAAATCAATACGCGTGGTCGATAACCAGAATGTACTGGTGCTGGCTTGATCCACCTGTGGTGGAATTCATCATAGCGAGTCTGTCCAGCCCTGACTCTGCTCTTCCTCTTTACAGGTCACATCAACTGATGGATCACAACATTAACCCTGGTGCCTTCAGAGAAGAGATGATGTAGACTATATGGAGATCCCAGATTGCAGATGTCTGTTCAGCAAGGATAGGAATCTTCATGAGCAACACCTATCTCTTTTGTGATTTGGCATCTGTAAAATATCTCCCTTTTATGTGCGCTTCCATTGTATCAGGCTTTTGTTCTGTTACTTGTTTGTTTGAAGTCACTTGTGTCTCAGACATCCTGTTACTGTTCAAGTGATCATCCTGTGCAATGCTTTAAAGTTACTTGTGTCTCAGACATCCTGTTACTGTTCAAGTGATCATCCTGTGCAATGCTTTAAAGTTACTTTTTGTCTCAGACATCCTGTTACTGTTCAAGTGATCATCCTGTGGGAATGCTTTAAAGTTACTTGTGTCTCAGACCTCCTGTTACTGTTCAAGTGATCATCCTGTGCAATGCTTTAAAGTTACTTGTGTCTCAGACCTCCTGTTACTGTTCAAGTGATCATCCTGTGCAATGCTTTAAAGTTACTTGTGTCTCAGACCCTCCTGTTACTGATCAAGTGATCATCCTGTGCAATGCTTTAAAGTTACTTGTGTCTCAGACCTCCTGTTACTGTTCAAGTGATCATCCTGTGCAATGCTTTAAAGTTACTTGTGTCTCAGACCTGTTACTGTTCAAGTGATCATCCTGTGCAATGCTTTAAAGTTACTTGTGTCTCAGACCTGTTATGTTCAAGTGATCATCCTGTGCAATGCTTTAAAGTTACTTGTGTCTCAACCTGTTACTGTTCAAGTGATCATCCTGTGCAATGCTTTAAAGTTACTTGTGTCTCAGACCTCCTGTTACTGTTCAAGTGATCATCCTGTGCAATGCTTTAAAGTTACTTGTGTCTCAGACCCTCCTGTTACTGTTCAAGTGATCATCCTGTGCAATGCTTTAAAGTTACTTGTGTCTCAGACCTCCTGTTACTGTTCAAGTGATCATCCTGTGCAATGCTTTTTGTCTCTACCAGACAGAAACTGACAAGATCTGTACTCCTTGTATTAGGCTGTCCGCGTACATGCTGCACAGAAAGCAACTATCCTATCCTATCCACACCTATCCTAGCACACGATAGTTTTGAAAAATGGCCTTGATACAGGCAGATACTTTCTGGCCTGCACATTTTCTTAATAGAATCTATTCCCATCAACAAGAACACTAGTCACTGGTCAAAGGAAAGCGGCCCTTATAATTGTTTCTTCTTATTCTTCCTCTCTACTGAGGGCCCAATGTCCACTTGTTGGTCTTTCTAAACATCTTACAGAAAAACAGAGGGTTTCCCTCTTATTCGTGTTGGCGAATGCATTTTCCATGTCAGTACTTATATCAAGCTGGGCTAGGATGGCGTGAAGACTGGATGGCTGGTTGCCCATACGTATTGTTTCAGGCTTGTACACCTGATATTTTGTTTGCATGTTGTCAGTAGTGGCTGCATCGTTTCTACTTACAAAGCTGTTGCAATTGCCGTCCATTTATTCATCGCTTCTGTCTGGGTGTTGTAACCGGTGGATTTTGTTCATATACTTGAAAAGTTGGAACTAGTGATAGTGTCACGAGTTTGTCACGAGGCCTACGACGTTTACAGACCACCGTAGGTGGCGGAATTACTTATTTGTTTATTGACGATGATGTTGGTGTGTATCGTCCCTTAGGGTGGCTAGTGGTGCAGTTGCACCTTGGTTGGTTCAGCTCAACTTCGGTCTGCATTCTCTCTCTCTCTCTCTAACTTCCACCGCCCGTGCTATTCATCATGGCAGTTCACGGGTGGCCGGTACTTTCTCTCGAACTTTTGTCTATCGGCTTCGCATGTCATTTTACTGTCGCTCGTGCTTTAGTTTCTTTTAGTTTGAAGTATGCTCACTCCTGTGACGCAGCATGGATGTTGTCCGCCATTGTGCGGAGGTTAGCTCTTCACTCGAGCGGAAGATGTCTCTGGGGGCGCCTGCTCCAGTCCTGGTTCTTTACCATATCGTCGAGAGTTACAGTCAGTACTTTAATCCAGCAGTCGGCCTGTTGGAGTGAGGGACTCATTCTTTATGTCTCCGCATCTTCGCCTCTGTCCTATCGACTGGACAGAGGACAGAGGGTAGAGAGAGTCCTTTAGACCCGCCTCTTCGGGGTCACCACGGGTAGCTTGGTAAGCATCAGGTCGTGGTCTGTTGTTTTGGTTTGTTGTTGTTAGCCGGCTGTCTTGCTTTTGCGCAATTTTCTTTGTTTTCGAAAATCTGTAAGGAGAAATATTGTGTGAGCCTTTTCTCTGGTGAATTCCATCTTTTAACTGGCATTCTAAATTATTTCCAAAAAATTCTTTTCTCCTGTTATGTGTCTGGTGATGCGTAGTCGGGTGGGGAAGGGAGAGAACCTGGTGATTCAGGGTTGGAACTGCTTGGGTCTCGCTCGTCCGCCCCTGTCACATCGCCGACCTTTTATCCTTCGGCCACCGTCGTTTGTGTGTGCAAGGAGAACGAGTTTTATGTTCACGAGCAGCTGCGTACAAAAAAAAACACATGATTGTCGTTCGGATGCGTGGTGGAGATTTGTGTTATTTTTGAATGTGTTGATAAATGTGACAAGTTGTGCCATTGAATTATTATTTGCACTGTGGTGGCAGTTATTAAGCGATGGTCTCTCGCTGATGTTGATTTATTTCCTAAGGAAGAAACGTTTAAGCTGAGAGTGAGAGAAGGGTGAAGATAATTCTATTTGTTTTTATAACCTGTTGTTTAATGCAGTCTTTTACCTGCTCGTGTGAGAAGACTTGATTCAATGTGTATATTGTGTGCGTTGTGAAATACACTTCCCCTCTCCATCATAGCGAGTGCTAAGACTTGACAGCAATGGGTCAGGCGGTACTGACGGCGGGGTTCAGTGCCCTTCTTCCTTCTCTCCTTCCTTCTTCTTTCATCCTCTTCGGACTCTCCTCCCAGCTACGTCTCCCCCCCCCCCCTCCCGGGGGCTTCACCTGGAGCACGATTGGATTGGTTCTGCCACGTATTGTCGAGGCCACGTTCTGGCGACTGAGACCACGGACGGGAGGTGCCACACGCTGATCGATGGCACGCCTTGGGTCGGGGACAGTGGGCCTGGTAGAGACGCCCACCGTCTTGACTGGCCCGGACTGGACCCCGTCCAGGACCTCCAGTAAACAGCTACGTTTCCCCCCCCCGGGACACGTCTTCAATTCCCGCTTGGGAAGTCGAGAGGTTGTCCGGCATTTGAGCGACTCCCTGCGAGAACCAACCCGGTCGGAGCACCTAGAGCGAAGGCGTGCTCCCAGCAGACTCGAAAGGGGCAGGGGCGTGTCACGCACTCATGTGTTACAGAAGGTCAATGCTGGAAATATTTTCCGTTTAATTGTGATTTGTCATATGTACTGGAATCTGTAAGTGTGATCATTGTGCGTCGTATGGCGAAAATACTTATTTATAATCGTGCATGTTGAGGGATGTTGGAGTAGATTGATCGTGAAGGTGCATGTTCGTGTGCGTTGGAGAGCTTGATAGTGTTTGTGAAATGTTGTGTGCGTTGGAGTGCTTTATTGTGATCGTGCATGGTGCGTGGTGTTGGGAATGTTTATTTTGCTGGTGTGAATAAATGGAGGTGTTGTATTGTAATCTTCTATTGTAGTGGTCTCTTGTCGGAGCGTATGTGAGGTCAGTCACTCTTCACTCCACCTAGACCGATCCCTGTCAGGGCAGACCTCCAGGGGTCGAGTCGTGACATTGTGGGGCTCGTCCGGGATGTTGCGAAGGGCTCTGGCTGTATCTCTTCGTTTCGCAGAGTACCTGTTTAGTTTTATCTGTTTTGTATATGTTAGTCAGTTTGGTGTGTTGTTCGTGGGTGCGTTGATGGGTGACTCTAGAGTGAAGGGAGTCTTTTTGTGGCTGAGCGGACCATCCGGTGTGACCGGGAGTCGAGGGGAGACGAGGGGTGTCGACCGCTTCCAGCTCCTTCCGCCGGGTACCTTCACGCAAGTTCCACTGGCCGTAAGTTCTTGCCTTCTGTTGCCGCTCAGGTCTTCCATTCCTGTTTGTATTTAGCCAATTCTTGGTTGTTTTTTTTTCCTCTACCGGGTTTGTTGAGTACAGGGGGGTGTATTATAGGAGCTGTGTTTTTTTTTTTTCCTCTCTCCGGATCCCGTCGGCTAGGTTTTTGTTTTGTTTTTTTTTACGGCAGCCCAACCGACAACTGTTGCTCGTTTTTTTGGCCCGTAGAGCGCGGTTGTTGCCAGAGTGTGGGCAGGCACAGGACATAGTTTTTGTTTTGTATTTTTTTCGGTGAGCCCCACCGCACTGTTGCTCGTGCTGTAACGAGCGCGGTACGTTGCCAGAGTGGAGCAGCGGAAACTTGTTCCGCACAACGCACAACACACGCATACCACACAGATACACACGCCCCTAAAATATTTGTTTTTTTTTAGCTAGTGGAATTGTCTGTTCACCTGTATTTGAAAACTGTAGGATATTGTTGTCATGGCGACGTCCGGCGCTCGGTGGTGTGGCGACGACATGGTGCGTCGAAGAAGAAGGTATTCAAAATGTTATGTAGTCCCTACTATTAGTTCCAGTATTGACTACGGTAACTTCTACCTATTCCAGTGCTGTCGCAGGTAGCCAGTGAGTAACTTTTACTACCTCTTCGCTGGGGGGTCTTCCCTGTCGATGACCCCGACTGGCACTTCCGCTCGAAGCGTCAGAGTTATAGCGAAGCAACTGTGGGCTTCTGTTGAGTCGCAGAGACCGAAACCTTCTCCTCTCCAGGGCATCCCCTCGTAAGGGGCATGCCCCAGACGACTTTCTTCTGGGAAAGTCGAGACCAAGGGACGGGTGTCAGACGGGTCCTCCTCCCGTGTCGTGGGAGTGGTGAACCCCGCCCAGGACTCGCTTCTGTCCTTATGTTCTGGGCGGCAGCGTTTAGGGAAGAGGCTGCCCAGCGTTAGGGAAGAGTTGGGATAGGATAGAGGCTCTGCGCAGAGAGGAGGACTGACAGACAGGTGAATCTGCATAGGGGAAGAGGCTATGTGCCGTAGGGAAGAGGCTGCCCGACAGGAGGCCCTTCGTAAGAAGAGGCTGGCCCGACAGGAGGCCATCGTAAGGACGAAGCTGCCCGACAGGCGGCTCTTCTTTAAGGAAGAGGTTGTCAGCGCAGGGAAGGGGCAAGCAGACAGGAGGCTTCAGCCGTTAGAGAGGAGGCTGCCAGACAGGAGGTCAGCGTAGGGAGGAGGCTGCTCAGCGCTAGGGAGGATGCTGACAGGCAGGAAGCCCTCCGTAGGGGAAGAACTAGACAGGATGGAGGCTCTGCGTAGGAGGAGTTGGAACAACTTCTTTCGCGGCCTCCGCTTCTGTAAACCAGGGGTTTTATCACCAAGGCAGGTGATAGAGTTAGAGGCCAAAGTCAAAGCTTCAGAGTTCAGACCTAGTGAGGACTTGATATGTTCCTAGAGCATTTTGACAAGGTTGCTGTTCATACCAATTGTCGAGGAGCAAAAGGCTATGCCACCTTTTTTCTGCGATTATCTGTGCTGGCAAGGGAGTGTGTGCTCTCTCTAAATGAAGGTGCGTCTTAAGCAGACTGCAGTTGGCTTGGTAAGCGTTTCCACCTACCCAGAGACCTACAGGAGGAAGTTTAGGGTACATGCAGAAGAATAAATGTTGAGACCTTCGTGCAGTTTGGTGATAGGCTGCGCAGGACGCTAGGGTATGGCGTCAGTTAGCTAAGTTGAGCTTGGAGGATTTGATCCTCATTGAACAGGTCACCAAACACTGTGTCCCCAGAGTTGAGGATCCGGTAGGCGAGACAGCCACCTTCAGGATTTCGCCGGCGGCGATTCACACAGCTGAGGTGTTTTGCTGAAGCTCGCAGGGCTGATGGGCATCGCCCAGATACGGAGAGAGCCCTCCACAGGATTTAGCTGGCGGTAAGGCGCCGACACACTGCTAGCGGGTGTAACAAGGCAGGCAGTTCATCGGGGATTGTCAGCGCCCCGACTGTGTTGTTCTTTGTGGTCGTCCTGGCCACATTAGGAATGATTGTCCTAAATGCCGCGTTAGTCGGTGGTGCTGGTCTTTCAACGTACTCGTTTGCCTCAGCTAACGTGGGATTTCCATCCCAGATTCTGGTGATTCAGAGGGCCAGTGTTTCTCTCTGTTGTGGGTTCCTCCTTGAGTCGACACCATCAGGGATTCGTGAGCATCAACGATCTTTGTGGATAGAGATTTAGTTTCCCCAAAGGCACGGCGGAGGCGGCAGTTACGATGTGTGCGGGTTGGAGGCTGGTTTTACTCCACCCGTCCCTTCAGTACTCGTTTCTATCTCCACCCTACTTCTGTGGCGAAGTTATCGGGCCATCCCGCTGGGAGCGACCTCTGTATTCCCTTATATAGGAATACTATCACCTTTCGCAGATGGACGCAGTCAGTCCGTTTTCTACGGATCCTGCCCCGTACAGGCGTGTGTGGGAGGTCACCACACGCGCCCCAAAGCTAGAAGCAGGAACAGGAATTGCGGTCCCGTTCTTCAGTCGATCTCTGACGAGTTCTGCAAGGGCCGATCCTGCTAGATTATCGTCTTCAGGCCAGGACTTGGATGTCCAGCTACCGCACCCCTTGTGGGATCGTCCCGCCTCTGTCGGCCCGACACGCCAAGGTGAGCTGTCAAGCTTCCACAAGGGGATCCTCTTTAGGTTTCCACTAGGCAGATCGTTCTGGCCAAACAGCTTCTGTTGTTCCCCAAAGCCTTGAGAGAGTCTGTTCTCCGGCAAGGCCCACGATTCCCCCATGGCAGGTTCATATGGGCTCAAGACCGGACTCTCAAGCGAAGTAAGACAGGACTTATTTGGCCAGGGATGAACTCGAGGTTAGGCAGTACTGTCGCATTTGCGATGTCTGCCAACGGGACAACGCCTAAGGGTCGCTTGAAGCGGTGTTCCCTTAGGGTCAGTGCTCTGGGTGGGGAGCATTTCTGCAAGGTCTGGGGTCGACCTGTGTGGGACCCATTAATCCTCCATCCGATCGCGGTCACCGCTACACTTCGGTTGTGGAGAATCTGCGAGTACGATACCCAAGAGGCTGTCCCGCTTAGGACTATCGACTGCCTACTGTTGCTGAATCTTCAGGCAGATTTGGAGCGCAAAGGCCGCTGCCCAAGAAGACGTACGCCGGAAGTTTGTACTGGAGAGCGATCATTCTTCCCTCTCCATTGCTTGGACCGGATCCGGCCAGTCAGTCATCGACTCATGAGTTAGCAGTGGAGCTGGCAGAGTCATGCGTTAACCTTTCCGTCATATCAAAGGTCCTGTAATACGGATTGCTGACTATCTTAGCCGTGTGTCCGTAGTCAGCACGTTGGAAAATAAGTCCGAGGGACACCTCCCCTCAACCAGGGTTATATCTTTTTTTTTTGTATCTGTATCAGGTTGTAGTGACAGTTGTCACTTCAGTGAGGATAACGGTAGTGAATCACAATGGTTCGGATGTTTACTTTCATGGTTGGATGGTTTGCTTAGTTGTTTGATTAATGTAGTATTATGTATTCCTCGGTGTGATTCTATCGTGGAATGTTTGTATTGGATTTTTCGTACTCTGTCGATCACAGAGAGTTGGGTTCGGTTCCCATTGTTGCTGAAAGTTGCACATGGACATGGTTCAAAGGAGCACTGTATCTAGAGAAACAGCCCCACATGCTTTTAGAAGGGGGGTTATGTCACGAGGTTTGTCACGAGGCCTACGATGGTTCGAGCCCCCACCTGGAGTGGCGGAATTACTTATTTGTTTTTGTCGTTGCTGTTGTTGTGTATCCGTCCCTTAGGGTGGCTTGTGGTGCAGTGGACACTTGGTGTGGTCCTGCTCAACTTCGGTCTGCTTTCTTCTCTCTCTCTATCTAATTCCACCGCCCGTGCGATTTCATCCTGCAAGTTCACGGGGGGGCGTGTGGCCGTACCTTTCTCTCGAACTTTCTGTCATCGGCTCTCGCCTGTCTTTTTACCGGTCGCACGTGCTTCGTTTCTGTTTGTTTGAAGTATGCTCACTCTGTGACGCAGCATGGCATGTTGGCCCGCCATTGCTGGTCGGAGGTTAGCGTCTTCACGCGAAGCGGAAGATGTCTCTGGGGCGCCTGCTCCCAGTCCTGGTCTTTACCTTATCGTCGAGTGTACAGTCAGTCTTTTCATTCCTGCAGTCGGCCTGTTAGAGAGGGACATCATTTTTCTGTCTCCGCATCTTGACTCTGTCCTCTCGACTGGGACTGAGGGTAGAGAGAGTCCTTTGACCCGCCTCTTCGGGGACACCTCGGGTAGCTGTTGGTTAAGCATCAGCCTTTCATGGGTCCGTTTGTTTTGGTTTGTTGTTGTTAGCCGGCTTAGTCTTCGCTTTGCGCAATTTTCTTTTGTTTTCGAAAATTGTAAGAGAAATATTGTGTGAGACCTTTTCTCTGGTTAATTTCCTCTTTAACCGGGCCATTCTAACTTATTTCCAAAATTCTTTCTCTGTTTATGTGTTGGTGATGCGGCGTAGTCGGTGGGGATGGAGAAAGAACCTGGTTGATTCAGGGTTGGAACTCGCTTGGTCTCGCTCGTCCGCCCTGTCACATTCGCGGACTTTTTCCTTCGGAACCGTTGTTTGTGTGGGCAAGGAGAACGAGTTTTATGTTCACGAGGTGCGTACGCATGATTTGTTCGTTCGGATGCGTGGTGGTGATTTGTGTTATTCTTTTTAATGTGTCTGATAAAATGTGACAGTTTGATGCCAGTGAATTATTATTTGCAAAATGTTGGTGGCAGTATTAAAGCGATGGTCGCTGTGTTGTTTATTTTCTAAGAAGGAAACGTTAAGCGTGATGTGAGAGAGGGGTGAAGATAATTCATATTTGTTTTATAACCTGTTGAATGTATGCAGTCTTTTACCTGCATCGTGTGAGAAGACTTGATCAATGTGTTTATTGTGTGAGTTGAATACACTTCCCCTTCGCCCATATGCGCGTGGCTAAGACTTGACAGCAATGGTCAGCGGTACTGACGGCGGGTTACCTGTGCCCTTCTTCCTTCCTCTTATGATTTCTTCTTTCCCTCCTCTTCGACTCTCCTCCCTGCTACGTCCTCCCACCCCCCTCCCGGCGGGCTTCACCTGGAGACCGATCTGGCATGGGTGCACGTAATGGTCGTGGGCCCACGTTCGTTCTAGGCTGAGGACCTCGGACGGGATGGGCCACACGCTGATCGAGGCCACGCCTTGGTCGGGACGCGGGCTGGGAGAGACGCCACAGTCTTGACTGCGCCGGACTGGACCCCCGTCCAGGACCTACAAGTAACAGGTACGTTCCCCCCCCCCCCGGGACACGCTCTTCACTTCCCGCGTGGAAGTCGAGGGTGTCGGCTTTGAGCGAATCCCTGCGTGAACCAAACCCGGGCTCGGAGCACCTAGTGCGACAGGTGCTCCAAGCAGACTCGACAGGGGCAGGAGGTGTGCACGCACTCCTGGTGTTAGAAGGGGGTCAATTGCTGGAAAATATTTCCTTATAATTGTGTCATTTGTCATATGTACTGGAAGCTTGTAAGTGTGATCTTTGAGCGTCGTTTTTATGGGCGGAATTACATATTTATAATCGTGCATGTTGTGGTGTTGAGTGCTTGCCGTGATTGTGGCATGTTGTGTTGGTTGGAAGTGCTTGATCGTGATTGTTGCATGTTGTGTGCGTTGGAGTGCTTTATTGTGATTCGTGAATGGTGCGTGGTTGGAATGTTTATTTTGCTCGGTGTGAATAAATGGGGTGTTGTATTGTATCTTTATTGGTGTGGTCTCTTGCGGGAGCGAGTGAGGTCAGTCACTCCTTTCACTCCCACCTAGACCGATCTGTCAGGCAGACTCCTGGGGTCGGTCGTGACAGCTAGCTTGACTGAGCCAGTTTAGCAATTTGGGCTTAGTGTCGGATCTCATGTACAACAGTGACAAGCCTGGTTAGCAATTTGGGTTAGGTGTCAGACTCATGTACAACAGTGACAGAAGCATTGTGAGACTGAATTACACCACAGCAACTTTTTTCTTCTTCTTCTTCTGTTTCTCTTTTTTTCTTTCAATTTGTGACTTTTATTTGGATATGATGTTTGTTTACACAAAATTGCCTTCTCTGTCTTACTCCATACTTTGTTAATCATGCTTCTACCTATCAAACCGTGTTTCCAAGCAGCATGGCGTAATTCCAGAACCGACAGCATGATGTGCAGAGAGTCGGTGAACAGGCCCTGTCTGTTGTCCCAGTCAAAAAACTGGGACTTAACCATTTGCCAGAAAGTAGCTCTCATGAGACTTTCCTTAAACTGAACTGTCGAAAACGCAGTTTCAAGCGAACATATCATTGTGTACGACAAACACTAAATTGTGGCTAAAATAGTCAGCAGATAATTTTCTATCGTAGTCATTAAGTAGACATATGCGTACAATCACCCCTAATAATAGCACAGCAAGAACTTGTCACGACAAGTTACTGTATGTTTGAGGTCACTGTTCCCCTCGGCTTCACCCTAGCTTCCCTCAAACTCCAGTGTTCTTGGAATAGATCAACAAAACTGAAGCATATATCTCCTGTAAACCCGCACAGACTGGGGTCTAATAACCAACAGCCTCTGGCTAACAGAAAGAAGAAAGAGAAGAGGAAAAAACAGACTCTGATGATGCCAGCCGGTCCAAGGGAAATTACTGTTCTAAGCTGCTGAACGGCCAGCAGGGTTGGATCTGAAACACCTTAGAAGCCTTCACTGTGTTCAAATTGGTGCAGAAATACAAGGCATTCCTTTATGAGACCAAGGGACTAACTGTTTTGTAAGAGCCTCTGGCTAAATAAGATATTAACTCAACCTTAAGCTTCACCATCTTTCATCTTTCAAAACCTGCATGTTCTGTTCTTGTTTGATTTTCATGTTCAAGCAGATACAGCTAAATGTCAATTACTGACATAGTTCATGGATCAACAGGGATCATTTTACAAACATGTTTAACTGATTCAGAGCATGTTGTCAAATTGAACTATATAAGAAAAGCTTTGAAAAAATATTGGTTGAAAAAATAAGCTCATTCAGGGAAACTGTGACAATGTGACTTCCACATGAAACACCATGCTGGAAGTGTTTTCATGCTGTCGGTTAATTGATCAACGTACCGCTCACACAGAAAAATGTCTCTTCCATTATCTAGTTCTGTACATGAAGCTTTTTTGGTTTTGTTTTTTGGCTGCTTCGGCTTTACTCAATGCCTTTCCACTACCTCCATCAATATTCCCCCCACTCTATTCATCAACAACCAAGACCCACATTCCCAAAACCACTTCACTTTTACTGACCAAGAAAATAATTAGTACTGGTAACGAGAGGGGGATAGTGCGAGGCAAAAGAGATGTAAGGAACAACAATTACATTGTTAACACCAAAAGATGGCGTATGCAAGGCATGGACCCAAAACAGACAGTGTTAGTCTAACATGCGCCGTGGCCATGGAGGTAATCATGTGTCACTCCAGCTGTACGCTCGGGCAGTGTGAGATAATCAGCTGGACTTCATACGTATTGCCTTTGCCACAAAAATGCAGCCAAACCAGACCTAGCAAACTGGCCTACAGCTTGCATAAGCTCCAAATGGCACAGTGCTACTGTGTGTTATTAAATCTGTCATTCTTGTTTTTCTCTCGAAAGCAGAACTCCAGGAATTTTGTTTTTGAAATTGGAAAAACACGCATCAATTTAATTAACCTTACCAGGCCCTCTTAAACATTCCCTCCTGCACCAGTCAAAAACTTTATTGGAAGGATGTGTGGTTTCCCCAGGGTGATTGTCATGGAATTTCTGGAAAGAAATGTGTGTTTAGCTTCACCTGATGATTTTCCACAGTTTAAATGTTCCCAACACCTGGCTGCTTTGTGGTAGTGGCCCATTGATACAACTGGCCTTCACCATCCTGATAGAAGTGCAAAGATCGACGAACTTTTTATAAACTGCCATTTTAGAACATTGAAAATTTTCAGTGAATTTAAAGAACACGCATTTTACAACTGCCATTCACAACACGAAGCAGTAAAAAACTTATTGAGGATTTTGCATGCGATTCCCCAGACAGGAACTCAGAAGAGGGCTTTTCAAACTTGCTGTGATTTACTCCCGATGCTGTTTTCAGAGAGTTTAACAACTCCCACAACACCTGCTGTGTGCTTCAGAAGAGCTTTTACAACTGCCGTTCACAACACGATACAGTGAAGCTCAGAAGAGCTTTTACAACTGCCATTCACAACACGATGCAGTGAAGCTCAGAAGAGCTTTTACAACTGCCATTCACAAACATGACAGTGAAGCTCAGAAGAGCTTTTACAACTGCCATTCACAACACGATGCAGTGAAGCTCAGAGGAGCTTTTACAACTGCCGTTCACAACACGATGCAGTGAAGCTCAGAAGAGCTTTTACAACTGCCGTTCACAACACGATGCAGTGAAGCTCAGAAGAGCTGTTTACAACTGCCGTTCACAACACGATACAGTGAAGCTCAGAGGAGCTGTTACAACTGCCGTTCACAACACGATGCAGTGAAGCAGACGCCGGAGACAAGCTGACAGAGGATAAAGTCATGTCCTTTCCTGTTTAGGCAAACAAATCTGCTCACAAATCAGCTCAGTACCACTTCAGTGTCAATGTATGTGACTGGCTCTGGTTCAGTTTTTAATCACCTGAAATCAAAAGACTGATTCGCTGTCCTAACCTACACTCAGTGTATCATGTGTCATGGAATAACCATGCTGGTACAAGTGAGAAGGCAGGTTTGGCCCTAATTAGCCTACAATCAACTTGTTAAAACAATTCTGACGTGTGCATAACTTCTGGACTAACTGCAAAAACAAGTAACAAAAGACAAAGAAATCAGGACACCAGGCATCTGTGTTTTCACATTTCCATGGCCAATATATTGAAGGGGCTTTGACAGGACCATAAGCAGTGCTGCTGCTGCTACTTGAGCATTCATCGTCATATTTCAATGGGTCATAGGGGTTGTTTGGTGGTGGTCATCTCCTCTCTAATGCTGTTTCATGCTGGGCATCGTGTGTTCCCATAATGAAAGGAATGCCAACACGAATCATAGGATCTTTAACAAGAATACTTTATCTTCTGCATGTGCACAGATATGCACGGGGTCACCCACAGGCACAGCTGCACATATGGGGATCTCATATGAACAAAATATGAAACAAAGCAGCAATCCTCGTGAAAAATTTGGGATCCTGAAAAGACGTGTTGTGTACAACATCTCACACCTGGAATCTTCTCACGGTCAGTGCGTTACACATTCATAGGGCTTAGCACGCATGGCTTGGGTCCATTCCACCAATCTTCTCAAGGTCAGTGCGTTACACATTCATAGGGCTTAGCAGGCATGGCTTGCGTCCATCCCACCACAGCACAAGTAACAGATCATCACTGCATTGACCTAACAAGCAGTGTCTTATCTTCTCTGCTGGGAGACCTCAGAATGAACTACCATTGTTAGTTCCTATGGATACTTGATTGAGGTCTGCTACAAAATAAAGTACGATGAGCAGGATGTGTTTGGCATAGAATGAAAACGATATCAGAGTGATGTCACTAAGAGGGCCTGAAGATGTGGAGTGAACTCAGTAATGCACCTACCTTCATCATTATCCTACCCTACCAAACACACACACACACACACACACACACACACACACACACAAGTAAGCAACAAAAGTTCAGGAATTCTGTCCATACTCAGTACCATCTCACTACCTACATGAATGACTGCTTAGTTCATGGCTAACATGTCTCCCTCTGAAAAGAGATCACTACCGCATCCATCCAAACCACCACATCCATCCAAACCACCACATCCATCCAAACCACCACATCCATCCAAACCATCACATCATCCACCACATACATTCAAGCCACCCCATCCACCTACACCACTATAGCACTGAAACCACCACATCCACCTATACCATTATAGCACTGAAACCACCACATCCACCTACACCATTATAGCACTGAAACCACCACATCCACCTATACCGATTATAGCACTGAAACCACACATCCCCCACCACATAACCCCCACCCCTATACCACTATAGCACTGAAACCACCACATCCACCTATCGCTACATTAGAGCCACACCAGATTACCTCCAAATTTTGGGTTTTGGGTTTTTTGGTGCATTGTGTGTCTTTTCATGGTCTTATCAAGAGCTCCAAACCTGGTGATGTGATGTTGCATAATAGCAGAGATAAAGCGAAAAAACACTTGTGGCACAGAGCAAGATTACCTATGTGTTTGGAGCAACAGCGGAACACCCGGCTTTAAACCAACTGTGCTGAGAAAGAGGATATGTTAAGGAAAGGAAGGGAGGGTAGGCTACCTCTGTACACTTGGCTGATACTCTTCCCTGCTGTGAAAGATGTTGGCAGCAGGAGGGGGAAAACGTCTGCCTTCCTCATTACACTGATTTATGGCCTGCTCTGCCATGTGGGAGGGGAGAGGCTAGGACGGTCAGATAAAGAGCAGGCTACACCAGGCTTACTACTGGAAGTCTGGTTTGCTCCAAATTATGAAGAGCCCTGCGAGGCAGTTTTCAGCAAGGAAGC
>CM031626.1:53068321-53124813 GCA_018398815.1 Conus ventricosus
GGGAAATCCCCTAGTGCCTCAAGCTTGTAAAGTTTTTCCAGACATCCTGTTACTGTTCAAGTGATCATCCTGTGCAATGCTTTAAAGTTACTTGTGTCTCAGACCTCCTGTTACTGTTCAAGTGATCATCCTGTGCAATGCTTTAAAGTTACTTGTGTCTCAGACTCTGTACTGTCAAGTGATATCCTGTGCAATGCTTTAAAGTTACTTGTGTCTCAGACCTCCTGTTACTGTTCAAGTGATCATCCTGTGCAATGCTTTAAAGTTACTTGTGTCTCAGACCTCCTGTTACTGTTCAAGTGATCATCCTGTGCAATGCTTTTTGTCTCTACCAGACAGAAACTGACAAATCTGTACTCCTTGTATTAGGCTGTCCGCGTACATGCTGCACAGAAAGCAACTATCCTATCCTATCCACACCTATCCTAGCACACGATAGTTTGAAAAATGGCCTTGATACTAGGCAGATACTTTCTGGCCTGCACATTTTCTTAATAGAATCTATTCCCATCAACAAGAACACTAGTCACTGGTCAAAGGAAAGCGGCCCTTATAATTGTTTCTTCTTATTCTTCCTCTCTACTGAGGGCCCAATGTCCACTTGTTGGTCTTTCTAACATCTTACAGAAAAACAGAGGGTTCCCTCTTAATCTTGTTGGCGCGAATGCATTTTCCATTGTCAGTTTTACAAGCTGGGGCTAGGATGGCGTGAAGACTGGATGGCTGGTTGCCCATAGTATTGTTCAGGCTTGTACACCTGATATTTTGTTTGCATGTTGTCAGTAGTGGCTTGCATAGTTTCTACTTACAAGCTGTTGCAATGCCGTCCATTTTATTCATCGCTTTCTGTCTGGGTGTTGTAACCCGAGATTTTGTTCATATACCTTGAAAAGTTGAATAGTGCTAGCTTGACTGAGCCAGGTTAGCAATTTGGGCTAGGTGTCGGACTCATGTACAACAGTGACAAAGCCTGGTTAGCAATTTGGGTTAGGTGTCAGACTCATGTACAACAGTGACAGAAGCATTGTGAGACTGAATTACACCCACAGCATTTTTCTTCTTCTTCTTCTGTCTTCTCTTTTTTTTCTTTCAATTTTGTGCTTTTATTTGGATATGATGTTATGTTTACACAAAATTGCCTTCTCTGTCTTACTCCATACTTTGTTAATCATGCATTCTACCTATCAGATTTCCAGCAGCAATGGCGTAATTCCAGAACCGACAGCATGATGTGCAGCGAGTCGGTGAACAGGCCTGTCTGTTGTCCCAGTCAAAAACTGGGAATAACCATTTTGCCAGAAAGTAGCTCTCATGAGACTTGCCATAAACTGAACTGTCGAAAAGCAGTTTCAAGCGACATATCATTGTGTACGACAAACAACTAAATGTTGGCTAAAATAGTCAGCAGATAATTTTCTATCGTAGTCATCTAAGTAGACATGCGTACAATCACCCCTAATAATGCACAGCAAGAACTGTCACCGACAAGTTACTGTCTGATTTGAGGTCACTGTTCCCCTCAGCCTTCACCCTAGCTTCCACAGCCCTGATATGGCCCTTTGCGGTCGGCTGGGCTATAAGCAACATTATCTTATCTTATCTTACCCTAGCTTCCCTCAACTCCAGTGTTCTTGGAATAGATCAACCAAAACTGAAGCATCAATATCTCCTTAAACCCGCACAGACTGGGGTCTAAACCCAACAGCCTCTGGCTAACAGAAAGAAGAAAGAGAAGAGAAAAACAGACTCCTGATGATGCCAGCAGGACCAAGGGAAATACTGTTCTAAGCTGCTGAACCGGCCAGCAGGGTGGAATCCTGCACCACCCTTAGAAGCCTGCACTGTGTTCACATTGGTGCAGAAATACAAGGCATTCCTTTATGAGACCAAGGACATAACTGTTTTGTAAGAGCCTCTGGCTAATAAGATATTAATCTCAACCTTAAGCTTCACCATCTTCATCTTTCAAAACCTGCATGTTCTGTTCTTGTTTGATTTTCATGTCAAGCAGATACAGCTAAATGTCAATTACTGACATAGTTCACTGGATCAACATGATCATTTTACAAAACATGTTTAACTGATTCAGAGCATGTTGTCAAATTAGAACTATATAAGAAAGCTTTGAAAAATATTGGTTAAAAAATAAGCTCATACAGGAAACTGTGACAATGTTACTTCCACATGAAACACCAAGCTGGAAGTGTTTTCATGCTGTCCGTTACATCTGATCAACGTACAGCTCACACAGAAAATGTCTCTTCCATATCTAGTTTTTACATGAGCTATGTGCTGCTTCGGCTTTATACTCAATGCCTTTTCAACTATCCTCCCTCCCTATTCCCCCCACTCTTTTCCAATCAACAACCAAGACCCACATCCCAAACCCACTTCACTTTTACTGACCAAGAAAATAATTAGTACGGTAACGAGGGGGATAGTGCGAGGCACAAAGAGGAAGTAAGGAACAACAATACATTGTTAACACCAAAAGATGGCTATGCAAGGCATGGCCCAAACCAGACAGTGTTGTCCTAACATGCGCTTGGCCATGGAAGTAAACATGTGTCACTCCATGCTGTACGCTGGCAGTGTGAGATAATCAGCTGGACTTCATAGTATTGCCTTGCCACAAAATGCAGCCAAACAGACCTAGCAAACTGGCTACAGCTTGCTTAAGCTCCAAATGGCACAGTGCATACTGTGTGATATTAAATCTGTCATTCTTGTTTTTCTCTGAAGCAGAACTCCCAGGAATTTTGTTTTTGAAATTGGAAAACAAGCAGCAAAGTCTCAGAGTATTGAAGGCTGTTAAATTCCCATGGCCCTCCCTCTTACATCATCATTTCCCTTCCCTCCCCTCTGCTCACTCTGTGGCCACGATATCTGGAAGCTGAGGTGTGTTGGGGGTGATTTTCATGGAACTTTCTGGAAAGAAGATGTTGTCAGCTGTCACGCGAGTGAGTATGTCCCCGTCTTCATGTTCTCCAGGTGATAGGTGCCTGTGGCGTCTGTTGTGGTAGTGGCCCCCGTTGATCAGCACTGTTGCCTTGGCGATGCCCACTCCCTGAAAGAAGTGGCAAGAGATATCACCTTGTTAACATTTCTTTCTTAGAGATGTGAAACCTCTGCACTATTTTTAGAAACAATTTGCAAATTTTTCTTTAATTTTTGAAATTTTCAAGAACACGCATACATTATTAACCTATACAGCATACATAAACATTCACCTGCAACAAAGTAAAAAAAAACTTTATTGGAAGGATGTGCATGCGAGTTCCAGGACAGACTGCACAATGCAGGCTAATTTCTGGTATAACTTCGCTGTGATTTATGCTTCCCCTGCTGCTTCTTCACAGTTCAACTGAATCCACAACACCTGGCTGCTTTGCCATTCAGAAGAGCTTTTTAAACTCGTGCCGTTCACAAACACGTACAGTGAAGCTCAGAAGACTTTTACAACTGCCATTCACAACACGATGCAGTGAAGCTCAGAAGAGCTTTTACAACTGCCATTCACAACATGATGCAGTGAAGCTCAGAAGAGCTTTTACAACTGCCATTCACAACACGATGCAGTGAAGCTCAGAAGAGCTTTTACAACTGCCGTTCACAACACGATGCAGTGAAGCTCAGAAGAGTTTTTTACAACTGCCGTTCACAACACGATGCAGTGAAGCTCAGAAGAGCTTTTACAACTGCCGTTCACAACACGATACAGTGAAGCTCAGAGGACTGTTACAACTGCCGTTCCAACACGATGCAGTGAAGCAGACGCCGGAGACAAGCTGACAGAGGATAAAGTCATGTCCTTTCCTGTTTAGGCAAACAAATCTGCTCACAAATCAGCTCAGTACCACTTCAGTGTCAATGTATGTGACTGGCTCTGGTTCAGTTTTTAATCACCTGAAATCAAAAGACTGATTCGCTGTCCTAACTACACTCAGTGTATCATGTGTCATGGAATAACCATGCTGTGTACAAGTGAGAAGCAGGTTTGGCCCTAATTAGCCTACAATCAACTTGTTAAAACAATTCTGACGTGTGCATAACTTCTGGACTAACTGCAAAAACAAGTAACAAAAGACAAAGAAATCAGGACACCAGGCATCTTGTTTTTTCACATTTCCATGGCCAATATATGAAGGGGCTTTGACAGGACCATAAGCAGTGCTGCTGCTGCTACTTGAGCATTCATCGTCATATTTCAATGGGTCATAGGGGTTGTTTGGTGGTGGTCATCTCCTCTCTAATGCTGTTTCATGCTGGCATCGGGGTGTTCCCATAATGAAAGGAATGCCAACACGAATCATAGGATCTTTAACAAGAATACTTTATCTTCTGCATGTGCACAGATATGCACGGGGTCACCCACAGGCACAGCTGCACATATGGGATCTCATATGAACAAAATATGAAACAAAGCAGCAATCCTCGTGAAAAAATTTGGGATCCTGAAAAGACGTGTTGTGTACAACATCTCACACCTGGAATCTTCTCACGGTCAGTTGCGTTACACATTCATAGGCTTAGCACGCATGGCTTGGGTCCATTCCCACCAATCTTCTCAAGGGCAGTGCGTTACACATTCATAGGCTTAGCAGGCATGGCTTGCGTCCATCCCACCACAGCACAAGTAACAGATCATCACTGCATTGACCTAACAAGCAGTGTCTTATCTTCTCTGCTGGGAGACCTCAGAATGAACTACCCTTGTTAGTTCCTATGGATACTTGATTGAGGTCTGCTACAAAATAAAGTACGATGAGCAGGATGTGTTTGGCATAGAATGAAAACGATATCAGAGTGATGTCACTAAGAGGGGCCTGAAGATGTGGAGTGAACTCAGTAATGCACCTACCTTCACCATTATCCTACCCTACCAAACACACACACACACACACACACACACACACACACACACAAGTAAGCAACAAAAAGTTCAGGAATTCTGTCCATACTCAGTACCATCTCACTACCTACATGAATGACTGCTTAGTTCATGGCTAACATGTCTCCCTCTGAAAAGAGATCACTACCGCATCCATCCAAACCACCACATCCATCCAAACCACCACATCCATCCAAACCACCACTTCCATCCAAACCATCACATCATCCACCACATACATTCAAGCCACCACATCCACCTACACCATATAGCACTGAAACCACCACATCCACCTATACCATTATAGCACTGAAAACCACCACATCCACCTACACCATTATAGCACTGAAAAAATACCTTTGGCCACCACATCCACCTACACCGTTATAGCACTGAAACCACCACAAACCACCTATACCACTATAGCACTGAAACCACCACATCCACCTATTCGCTACATTAGAGCCACACCAGATTACCTCCAAATTTTGGGTTTGGGTTTTTTGGTGCATTGTGTGTCTTTTCATGGTCTTATCAAGAGCTCCAAACCTGGTGATGTGATGTTGCATAATAGCAGAGATAAAGCGAAAAAAAACTTGTGGCACAGAGCAAGATTACCTATGTGTTTGGAGCAACAGCGGAACACCCGGCTTAACCAACTGTGGGTGAGAAAGAGGATATGTTAAGGAAAGGAAGGGGGGTAGGCTACCTCTGTACACTTGGCTGATACTCTTCCCTGCTGTGAAAGATGTTGGGCAGCAGGAGGGGGAAAACGTCTGCCTTCCTCATTACACTGATTTATGGCCTGCTCTGCCATGTGGGAGGGGAGAGGCTAGGACGGTCAGATAAAGAGCAGGCTACACCAGGCTTACTACTGGAAGTCTGGTTTGCTCCAAATTATGAAGAGCCCTGCGAGGCAGTTTTCAAGCAAGGAATGACTATTTTTTGTAAATGTGTGTTTTATGTTTTCTGTTGAATACTATTTGATGCTGCTAACAGCACTTATACATTACAACTTGAACTTGAACCATTGTGAGTTATGTGACATAGAAGTACTCGTGTGACTTCTGCCATTTGTTTAAAAACTTCAAGTGGGCATTTCTCAAATCTGCCATTTTGGAGATGAACCGGTTGTGCCTCTGAAGTAGCGCTATACCATTATAGCACTGAAACCACCACATCCACCTATACCATTATAGCACTGAAACCACCACATCCACCTATACCACTACAGCACTGAAACCACCACATCCACCTATACCACTATAGCACTGAAACCACCACATCCACCTATACCACTACAGCACTGAAACCACCACATCCACCTATACCACTATAGCACTGAAACCACCACATCCACCTATACCACTACAGCACTGAAACCACACATCCACCTATACCACTATAGCACGAAACCACCACATCCACCTATACCACTACAGCACTGAAACCACCACATCCACCTATACCACTACAGCACTGAAACCACCACATCCACCTATACCATTATAGCACTGAAACCACCACATCCACCTACACCATTATAGCACTGAAACCACCACATCCACCTACACCATCATGAAACCACCACATCCACCTATACCACTGAAACCACCACATCCATCCTATACCACTGAAACCACCACATCCACCTATACCACTGAAACCACACATCCACCTATACCATTATAGCACTGAAACCACCACATCCACCTATACCACTATAGCACTGAAACCACCACATCCACCTATACCATTATAGCACTGAACCACCACTCCACTATACCCGAAACACCACATCCACTATACATTAAGCACTGAAACCACCACATCCACCTATACCACTAAGACAAAACCACCACATCCACCTATACCATTATAGCACTGAAACCATCACATCCATCTAAGCCACCATCTTCACATCCATCCAAACCACCACATCATCCATCTAAGCCACCACATCCATCAAAGCCACTGTTACCAGCCAAACTGTTTGTTACCACATCCATCCAACCCCACCCCCCCCTCAACTTCCGAACTCCCGCATCAATCCAAACCACCACATCATCCAACTAAGCCACCACATCTGTCTGTGCCACCATATACATCCAAACCACTATGTCCATCCAAGTCTCCATTCCATTCAAAGTACATCCATCCAAGTCACCACTCAATCCAAACCACCATATCCATCCAAACCACATTCATTCCAGCCACATTATCCATTCAAACCACCATATTCATCCAAAACCACCTATCCATCCAAACCACGTAATCCACCCAAGCTACATAGTCCATCCAATCTGCCACAACATCAGTTTCAACAAACCATCCCTATTGATGTGTGCAGATACTGAGGACAATCATCACAGACATGGCCATGGGACATGGGGACAAGTTGCCTTGAGAGCAGGCCATGAAGGGCCGCAGAATTCCAACACATCATTGAGCCACTTTGGTGGCATCCACTGTACCTCTAAGCTCATTCACCTCATAATCATCTCCCCCACCCCCCACCCCCTCTCTCCTCAGAAATAAGAGTTAACCAGTAATGTTAAAATTCTCTTTACATCACAGGATTCTCTCATTCAACAGTGACAGTTAAGGCAACGTGAGATTCAAATCGCATGTTAAAGTCAAGACTAGGTAACTCTTACCTTCTCACTCTCAACGACTCGTCCGCTGACTGAGAAGCCGGCCACTTCAAAGTTCCTCTGGAAAGAGTAAACAAACTAACCTAAGAAGACAGGCACTGTGTGTGATCGGGCATATGTGAATTTGTGGTAGTGGTTGGTGGTGATTTGCTGTGAAGTGGTGTGGTTGTGTGAGAGCAGTGGTATGGTAAAGTTTAGCGAGATCAACAGATCATATGTGGAAAATGGGATTCTTACTGCTAGATGTAGTTTCACGATATTCATTCCTGTCCAACCCCAAAGCCCGCTCTCTACTGGGCATGAACATGCCATTACATCAGGATCTCTCATAAAAGACTAAGATTGGAGAGTCGGGGAGCTAGCTATTCCTTTAACCATCAGAAACAAGTAGGTATTCCAATGCAGGCCCCTTGCTGGCGAACGTCGCCGCTGCAGGAGCGGAATTTTCGTGTTTTCAAACGTGTGCAAACCACATAAAATGAGACCCGACTTTATGACAATAAAAATAACACAATCAATTTTACCGTTGTTTTCTATTTGTTTTGGATAGGTTTTATCATTTAAAAAGAAATTAATTAGTTTAGTTATCACAACTTGTAAAAAAAGTACTTCTCCCGGTGGGCAGGCACATGCCGTCGCGACTTTCAGAAACACAAGTTTTTACACCCACCTTCTTCCCCGACGAGGGAGAGCCGAGGCGAGTGGTGCACAAATATGTCAATTGAAACTCATACAGAGGTTGTAGAGGAGATCTCAAGCTCATTTTCGTTATTGCGTAAGGGCATAGAAAAAAATTAGTTAAGATCCCTAAAAATTACGTTTTAAAACTTCAAATTACACTAAAATCCGTAAATATGAACGAAATCTGTTAAAAATATATCAAAATAAAGCTCATATTCCGCCACTTTCCAATAAATGGGGTCAAACAAATACGAAACAGTGTGCCGCGCTCCCCCGGCGGTTCCCGCATATCACTATTGGAAGACTTGAAGCATGTCAACAATGGCGGACGAGTCAGACGTATCGGTGTCATCGCTTACAAATCCAACACTATTTTCACCGAATTTTCAAAATCCGGCGCTAGAAACAAACACAGAAAGGTAAGTCATATATTTACTAAATTCTGTAAGTTATATTTTGTGTACTTAGAGTGCGATTGTATTGAAAATCTTTTTTAAAAACATGTGACCTGAGAGAGCCTTTTTTGAATCGACACTTCAACTTCACGATCGACTTTATTTATCTTCAGCTACATGGAAGGATTTTTAACATTGTAATCAAGTAATCGAAACATCAGTTTGAAAAACCTGTGTCATAAAAATATGATTTACATTGTAGTTCTTCAGTATTTCTTATGAAAAGGTCACGTGATTGGACCAAGTTAGGGTCCTGAACAGACGTGTCGTCTGCTCGAAACACATGGCCGCGATGATCGCAGCCGCGACGGAGTCACTGAATGCATTGCTTTTACAAACTCTGTAGATTCTCTGCGCGCGTGCATGCATGTATACACACACACACGCACACACACACACACACACAAAGAGGTTCACCTCACACTGTCAACATCACAAGAATACAAAGACCTTGGAACACACACCAAAAAAAAATAGTTTGCTGCTGATTTCAGTTTGTTTACTAAAATAAATTTGCAAACAGTGATTTATTTTAATGTAGTAAGAATTGCCCAAGCACATGGTTTTCTTCTCATTTCTTATGTCCCGACATATTTTCTGCTGTTGTTCATGGTATTTAGTAATTTTACCATTAAAATTGCAACATAATTCATTAATTGTACTTACCTCCTTCTTGTTAGTAAACACAATGGTTACACATGTGTGTATGCAGTGTGTGTGTGTGTGTGTGTGTGTGGGGGGGGGGGGGGCGGGGGGTACTGTGCACATGCATGCATGCATGTGGTGTGTGTGTTGTGTTGTGTGTGTGCTGTTCGTTGGCTGTGTGGCTGTATCTGGTGTGGTGTGTGTGAGTTAATGTGTGTGGTGTGTGTGTGTGTATACTTTGTGTGTGGTTGCTGGTGTGTGTGTGTGTGTTTTGTGTGCAGAGGACAACCGTAAAGAAGACTGAAGTGCTCCTTCTTTTGGTATAAGTCCAAAACCCCAACCTCCCCTCCCACCCCCCCCACTTCCCCACAACAGTTCCATACATTGAAAGGTATTCACGATAGAAAGCTGTAAATTTACACTAAAGAAGGTTCCATGTAATGATAAATTGATATATATAGTTTAAAGGGATCAATTGGAAACCTAAAAGGCTGAGAGAAGTCCAGACCCATACAACTTCGCTCCCCCCCTGGCTCCAACCAACGCAACACGCCAAATCCTTCAGGAAAAATTGTTGAAATGAGCTGAATTAATGATGAAATCTGTAAAATAAGTCCAGGTTTCAGCTTTGGAACCATTATTAGGAAAGGGACTATTATGGTGAAAGAAAAAACTTGAGCAAAATTTATTGAATTTTTAGCCTATTTTTGTTGCATAATAAAAAATTAAATTCACAAAATTTTTATTGTCTTTTAAACTTTGAGGAACAAAGAGGTGAGATCAGCTTTTTATGACTGAAAAGAACTGAAAACGCAAAGGGACCAGAATTAGCACAAAATTTCTTTTAACAAGAGATAATAAAGTTGTCTAAACTGAGCTGAATTAACTAATAAAACATCGACGAAAAAATAACAGATCCAGAGAAGTCGCTGCTTCATGGAAAACCATACGTTATTTATTTTTAGGACTGTGCACTATATAAATTTGGGGCTGAAAATGTTAATATTTTTGATGGCCGAATGCTGTTAAATGTATACTTTCTCTTCTTTTAATGATTATTGTGTAATTAAATAATGTATGAAATATCTCACAAAAATGGTTATATAAATAATTGGTTTTAAGCTTTTAAAATCATTTTGTTAAAATCACATTTACAACAGATACAAAATTTAAATGTAAGACAACGCATTCGAGTAAAGTGACCTCTTTCGCAAACTGATTTACAAAAACTTCAATTATACTGTTGATTTTTTCATTTCTTTTTATTTTATTTTTTTAAACTGCATTTTTTTGAAAAGACAGAAGGAAACACTGGGCATTATCTGTAAGACAGAAGCGTAGGAACCATTGGGCTCATTAGCAAAGAAGGATTTATGGTACTCAAAGTTGGGGTCGAAGCAATTGCCACTTTCGCAAAGTCCAATTTCTTTAAAAAACTCTAATCGTCAAATAGTCAGAAGCCATCTACGGGCCCCCCTTTTATATCAATGTGTTCAGAAATGGCCTTTTAAATGGAACTACTTTTAAACAACTCTAGGCTGTTTAAAAAATCACCTTGGAATACCTAAAACAAGAGTAGTTTGCTTTAGTGAGTTCATACTTAATTTACCCTCACAGCCTGAATTCAGATTTTGCCCCTTTTTCCGCATTGTAGGGAGGGGAGGATGTCTTAGTGGTTGGACAGGCAAACATATCATAAAACTACTTTTAGAAGTAAAATTCCTTTTCTTCATACTTACCTGTCAAAAAAAAAAGGCTGAATATAGAAAAGGAGGGTGGGATTTCTCAACTGAGAAATCAATCAACTTTGTCTCTCTTAAGTTCCTCCCCGAATTCATAGCTAGAAATCAGGAAACGGGCTGTCCCTCCACCTACATCGTCGTCCACTCGCTGGCGGATATCCTAGGCGGGGAGAGTGGGGGAGACATGGATCTGTGCCCTTCCAGGCGTCTGAGACACTACTGGGAACGTTCGCGCCCCAGGCGCGCCTCCCAGAGACGTCTCCTTATCTCTAGCAATGCCAACAATAAGAAGGACACCTCGGCTGGCACTACCTCTAGGTGGCTTTCCTAGTTGGTGAGATCTGCCTACGCCCAGGCGTCCAAGGATCTCCCCCTCCATATCCCCTCGGGGCCCATGAGGTCTGAGCCCTGGCCACCCCGCAGTGTTCCAGCACTCTGTCCCCTTGCGCCATCTCTTAGAGGCAGCCTACTGGCGTTCGGAAAATCCCTTTATAAGCTTTGAATTAACCCTCACAGTGCTCTGTATATCAATTTAAACTTTAAAGAAATGTAGTTAAAATCTAGGACGGGAAACTCGTCACACACCACACTTGAGAATTTGGCTTCTGCATACATATTATTTACACTAGATATGCAAACCTATAAATTTTTAGAAACTAGAGATGTTGTAGAATCTAGTGAAATAACTGAAAATACTGTAGGTGGTACCTACTTGGAGACTGACCTCAAAATATAAGCAGAGAAAATTTCTGAAAAAGTTATTTGAAAAGTAAGTCAAATGTTAGGAGAGACACAGTTTTTCTTCTGTACCACCTAAACACTTCAGACTGGAGATAAAATGAAGACAAATATGTGCGGGAAACATGGGAAAGATGACAATTCTCTTGACTTGAGCTATGTATAATGAATTGTGCCTCAAATGATGTACCCATAATTCAGCATCTGGACAATCAAATTTCACTATATAAGGAAATGGGGTTTGTGCAGGCTTATCTTGAAGCTAGATAGGTAAAACTATATGTTTTTGTAAACTAGAGATAATGAGGAATCTGAAAAAAATAATTACAACACAGTACCCTGATGGTAGCTGAAGATATTGTTCACAGTGTAATCCAGAACATTGGTGAAAAGGTAATCAAAAACGTCAGTCACATTGTTTGAAACACCACAGTTTTCCTGCTTGAATGTCAAAACACTTGAAACTTCAGAGAAAACAAGAAGAACATGTCCTTGAAAGACACAGAACAAAGTTAGGGCCTTGGTCTTCTGTGGAAGGCTGAAAAGCACTCGGGCAGAGTCCCATGTCGCATCCAGAACATTCCCAGCCAGAGCGCACACAAGTAGGATGGCCAGCAGCACAGTTCCTCTTTCTTGAGCTCCTCTCTCAGCATCACTCTCCTCTGCAGTAGTGCTTCCAGATTCTGGATCACACAAGAAAACATATCCTAAGTCTTCTGTTCATTTCATTGTTTCATAATGGTGCAAGAGTTGTTACAGAGAGCTTGACTCAGTTTCCACTGATCAGTCTGATTTTCAGAAAGAAAAAAATATTAACAACATTACTTATTCATTCTATGAAAAATGAAGTTATGCATAAAATCATAAATAAAAATAAAATCTGAATCACTAGCATATAAGGAAGGGGAAGGGCTATAGCTTTCATTGGAGACACGCCCACTCGTGTGTCACACTGTTTCCAAACTAATAAAAAGCAAACAAACAAACAAAAGTTATAAATTGTTCTCTTCAAATCACCACTTTTATTCATCTCTAAAGTGCTTTCAAAACACCTATAATCACCCAGAAACGATCTTCTAGTTTGACCAGGCAACTCCTGTAAGTAACCATGTACCCTGCCCCCTCCATCCCCCCCTTCCTTCATGTGGCGGACCAACAAATGTAAAATAACCAATAACCCACGCAGCAAGTGTTCCATCACTCGACACACAAAATAATCAAAGTTTGTCTACTCACCTGCTTCACTTTCGTTACTACTGCCTCCGGCAACTGATTCTTCACTCGTGCCACTTCCACGAAACTCCTGCTCAAACTCGGTCGCTGATTCACTCATTATTTCAGTCAAAACGCACGAAAAACTTGGAGATAACGGACTGACAAGGCTTGCAGGTGCACAATGGATACCAGCAAGTCACGTGAACTGATCAATCCGGATGTTTAGCGGCGGTGGTATAACGGTTTTCATCTGAGCCACGATCGTGGCCCATCGCACTCTGGCGGTAAAGCCACGATCGTGGGCCATCGCACTCAGCGGGTTAAGGGACATCGGCATGACCAGGGCTGACGGTTCTAAAGGGATCTCCTTTGTGGCGGCTAATGCAGCCATATCGATTTACCCCAAGAACCAATAGGGCACTCGTCCTCCTCCGATTCCGATAAATTCTGTTATGGTCTGACATAGTATAGTATATGATGCCAAAATGGGGAGGTTTTTTTTTTTATTATACTCCCTGTTTGGCTAGTATACTTACCATGTCAGACTCTAATGCCCGCCCTACCTTCCCCTCTAGCGCCAAGGTTCTCGGGGTTACCTTGCACGCAGGCCTCGATGAATGAGGTACAGGAAGCGGCCACCGGCTTCTTCCTACGGCGGAAGTAGGGTGGGTGTCACGTGACTGTCTTATTACTGCATTAGCCACAAAAAATTTCGGCCTGGCAGAGCTGACTAACTGCCGTACAATGCTATGGTCTGACATGGTAAGTATACTAGCCAAACAGGGAGTATAATAAAAACTCCCCACTTTGGTGCAGAGCTCTGGGATGAGTTGTGGTTTACCTCTTGATATTTTGGTCTGAGGATTGGGTCCCTGCTGAGGGCGTGGATCTCGCTTCACCTTCTGGCCGAAGCCAGGGTGAGGAGAAGGGTGGTTTTCATGGAAGGAAGGTCACAGGGAGGGAAAGGTGGGATAGGAAATCTCCTACCTGGATATTGGAAGGGTGATCAGGAAACAGAGTTTTCTGAGCAAGGAGACCCAATTCTCCCATGGGTAGTTGTAGAGGGACTCCGAGCTTGCCCTGCGAGAGGCCGTCGCTAGGTCCCGGAGGTCCTGCGAGGCCCCCGCCCCCGAGAGAATGTTTAGAACGGACTGGGACCTGTCTGTCCAGGAGGTAGAGGCAGGTGCTCGCAGTCGGGTTGGCACAGAAGCCAGGCATCCGGGGGTTGGCGACCCGACAGGGTTGCCTGAGCATGTCCCACCGGGAGTGCAACTGAATGGGGTAAATGGAAGAGGGACTTGAGGTCCGGAAACCAGGACTGAGTGGGCCACCATGGGGTTATGAGAATGAGCCTGGGTCTTTCGAGTCTAGCCTTCCGGATCACCTTGTGGAGGGGGGTGGGGGGGGGGGGGGGGGGGGGGGGGGGAAGCGTATCACAGGGTTCCTACAGACTCCCAAGAACAAAATTCAAGGAGTTTTCAAGGAGCGTTTATTTTATTTCAAGGCAAGAGGTGGCACGAAAATGACACCATTGTTCTTTTAAAACTTCATTTTTTTCTATAGTTTATGTTTAAAAAAGACAACAAAAAAACATGGAAAAAAACATATTTGGGAGATTTCAAAGCTCTTGTGTGATTTGGGGACCACAAATGGTGGCAAAGTTATGAAAATTGAAAAAAAAAAAAGTTCATGACAAGAACTGTATTTGTATCATAGCAGACATAAGGCACTTGAAGCATGACTTTTCTTGTTTTGCTTAGCTATAGTAATGCAATGACAAAAGGATTTTTATATACTGTTTTGCTGAGCTAAAAGTAATGCAATGACAAAAGGATTTTTATATATTGTTTTGCTGAGCTAAAGTAATGCAATGACAAAAGGATTTTTATATACTGTTTTGCTGAGCTAATAAATATTTTTTTTTCCATATGGGGGCCATCAGGCTTCGCGTTTCATTGCTTTCAAATTATTCCAATAGAAATAGCAAATGATACGTGCTGTTTTGACTTATAAATAAAATATAATTGCATGCAGAATCCATTTCTGATCAAAAGAAAAAAAATTACCAAGCTAGCTAGTCTGGATCCAGAGATATTGAATGAAAGTGAGGTGCAATGCCAAATGTTGCCAAATGCCTTGATTTTCCCTCACCACACTGAAATCCTTTGGCGATTTGACTATCTGGAAAGATTGTTTGAAAAATCTGAGAATTCTGTTCACAAGAGCTGAAGCTTCGGTGCGCGTTTACAGTGTTCAGTGTCCACAGAATTTCAGATTTCAGCACATCTGTCTTTGAGCAAAATGAGTCCACTGTGGCTGAAGAGCTGGTACTGGATTCGCGCACGGACACATCACGATCAGGATTTAATGACGACACAACATTGGCATTCGACACTGTTGCTGCCGTCTTGTTCGTAAAAAAGTACGAGATGGGTATCGCTGCTGAAGATCTCGCCACCAGTAGAGCCACGTGCTTCTTTCCTTTGCTGTGGCTAGTCAGGGCACTCTCGCCCATTACTCACACATCAAAACTTTTTTTGCAGACTGTGCAGTAGCAGGCATGTTTGTTGGCTTTGTCTTCTCTCGCCCAGTCAGTAAACTCGGGTTTATCCAACCACAGACGGTTGAAAGCACACTTCCCCCCAGGCATTTTCAAGCTCCGTTCACAATGAACTGAACAAGCCGGAAGCGCAAGACCTTTTCTTCGCGCATGCGTAGAATTTAAAAATTGCGGAAGTTACAAATGATCCCCTTGGTTCATTCTTTTGCAGACAACGTGGGATCGCGATGATGTAAAAATGTTGAAAATCATTTTTCATCAACCTGAACGCATAAAAATCAAACTGCCGTTTTTTTTCTTGCCACATTAAAAATATTTTGGAGATGATGGTTTGATTTTCAAGGGTTTTCAAGGAGGTTTGGTCAACATAACCACATTTTATTGATTTTCAAGGGGTTTCAAGGTCTTGAAATTGGTTCTCAGAAATCAAGGAGTTTCAAGGAGCTAAGAACCCTGGTATCATACACTGGCAGACGATGACTGAATCGGGTGGCAAACAGGTCGACCATGGGTCTGAACCAATGTTCCCACACCAAGGTTAGAGAGAGCCTGCTGAGGGTCCATTCCATGTGGAGGGAGGACCTGGAGCGGCTGAGAGAGTCTGCCAGGATGTTGTGCGTCCCCGCTATGTGTCTCGCGCGGAGGGCGATTCAATGCGCGTGACACCAGCGGAGGAGAGCCTCTGTCCGGAGGGAGAGGCTGATGGAGTGTGCCCCCACCCCCTTGTTGCGCTAGCAAGACACCGAGGTGTTGTCCATGAGTAGGAGAACAAGTCGGTGCGAGATCAGGGTCTGGAAGTGGAGGAGGGCAAGCCTGACCGCTTCCAGTTCCAGGATGTTGATGTGGAGACGGGCAGTCTGTGGGTCTACACCCCTGAGGCATGACAAACTGGCGGGGATTGCACACACTGAGACACATAGAAATGTCAAAAAAATATGATAATGGCCGAGGGCAAAAGATGACTTTAATGCAATGGGTGTATCATGAATTAACGTGGTAAAAGGGCCAATACATATGTCATCACCACTGGTTGCCTGATATTAAGTGGCTTTAATGTAAATACATAAAAATTTGACCTTCTGATGCTCACCTCGGGGCAAATGTATACAGTGACACCAAAAAAGGGTGTACCATGAACACCAAATTCATGTGGTAAAAGCCCACGATCCACATGTAAAGGGAGCAAATGAGGGGTGTGCCAGAACACTCAATAGACTTGGCTAACGAGACAAACAGGACTACAACGCTGTTTCCTAGACAGCCATGCCAACAAAAATGTTCCAAATAAATACCACCAGCAGCACCCAGACAAGTACCCAGGCTCTTGTGTGGGTAATGCTGCTTGTAAACCAAAGTGAAGGAATGCCCCATAAACACTCAAACATCATACGGTGACTGACGGTGAGAGATGAGGTCCCCACTGGAGTCAGTCCAAGAGTGTACCATGAACACTCAAACTAATGTGGCAAAAGGCAATGTCTGTGAGCATGTAACCCCCCATAGCAACAAAGGTGTCTCAGTGTCTTGGCAGGTTTCTCTCTTTACCTTCTAAATGTGGCACATAGAAGAGAGAAGGGGGTGCAAGAGCTTTACTTAGAAAAGTAGCCTTGCAAGCCACCTCTATTCAAGATGACAGCCACAAACTGTTTGCCATGTTGAACCTGTGCATCTCTCACCCGAGCTGCATGGAAGGAAGGGAAAAAAGCCAGAGCAGCTGACAGAGGTTTCATGGGGGTTGAGGTAGGAGACAGCTTTCTGCCCGACATGCAGGCTCTGAAAGTACGAGGTCAACTTGGAAGATGCCAGGGTGCTCTGTGATAATGGTGATTGTGAAGGTGAAGACAAGCGCAGGTTTGTAGTATTTTCTCCATTGGCCAAGTCGAAGTGTCTCCTCCTGAAAGAGAAGGCCAACTCAAAGGATCCCTACAGAGAATCCAAAATGGAAACCAAAATCGAAAAGACCTGTGGAGTACATGTTTCCTCGCTGAGGAAAAGGAGAAGACTGAATTCATGCTATAAGGGTGAACCTAGTATGAGCTCATTGTTTGTTTGTCTGATGGTTAAAGGATGAGCTAGCTGCCCCACTCTCCATTTTAATCTCTTTAAAAGGGAATCTTGATGTACAGCATGTTCCATGCCCAGCAGAGATAAGGCATTTGTGTGGACAGGTAAGTATGAAGAAAATGCCTTTCTAGAAAGGAGAAAAAAAAAGCATAGAGAGGAGGGGAGAATTATGGAAATGTGGTGAAGGGGAACGGGAGGGAAGGAGGGAACAAAGGGACGGTGGGGGAAGGGAGGGAGGGAAGGAGAGACAGAGAGACACATGCACACACACATACATACACACCTACACACACACACACACAGGCACATATACACACAACCTAAAACATTTGTATAATTCAAAAAACAAAACCCATTTCAATATACCTCTAATCAATGAAAACAGATTTTTTTTCTTTTTTAAGCGAAAACAAATAAAGGAAATACAATGGAAATATAGTCGAACAAATGCTCACCTCAAAAACTACCGAGTCGTGTGTCACTTCAAAGTCCAGCCTCTCTGGCTCCACGTCAAAGGTGATGTGCTCTCCTTTGTAGAATGGAACCTGTCATGATTGTATCACATGTCAACACTTTTCCCCCACTGCTTTCCCATCAACAACAGATCACCACATCCAGCTCACATGACCACATGGAGCCCTCTCAACTGATCCAAAAACAGTGCAATACGTCCAACTTGAATGCTTTAGTTACAGGCTGGCGCAGAAAATTACTTTCATCCCAAACTGACCCCACCCTTTGTCATCTTTACGCAGATTCATCTGGTCCAAATCATCAATAATTTTGAAGTAGGTGGTTGCATACTGGTAAACAGTAGTGCAGAATGGACAGCCAGAGTTCCATGCCATTGACTAAACTCTCTGTATATACAGTAGTGCAGAATGGACAGCCAGAGTTCCATGCCATTGACTAAACTCTCTGTATATACAGTAGTGCAGAATGGACAGCCAGAGTTCCATGCCATTGACTAAACTCTCTGTATATACAGTAGTGCAGAATGGACAGCCAGAGTTCCATGCCATTGACTAAACTCTCTGTATATACAGTAGTGCAGAATGGACAGCCAGAGTTCCATGCCATTGACTAAACTCTCTGTATATGCGAATCTTTTTTCTTTTATTCTGTCCTATCTTCCATGCCACCTTAGTAACAGTGCACCCACGCCACTCATTCCACACCCGGGCTGGCCCGCCACAACCCCGGCACCGACAATTCACAGGGAGCAGTCAATGTCAAGTCATCAAGAGGCAACCCACCAGAGGAGACACTGCACTGCTGCCAAGTCACTTCGGTGGTGTTCAGTAGCGCCTGTTCTGATCAAATATACACAGGACACCACCTACTAAGCCCCTACTGACGACAATAATTGCTTAGTCATGGAGCCAGCGTGAGTGAGCTCTCCTCCGGAGGGCGCCACCGCATCCGTCCAATTACAGCCCCCATGGTTCGCTGATACTGGTGACCCCGACGGAATCAACCAACACCACAGACATGAAGAAATCGAAACTGACGTCACCATGAGAGCAGGGCATGAAGGGCGACAGAATCTGGTACTTTTTTTTATGCTGATCAGTGAGAATGAGGATAATGAAGATGATGCTGTGGATTTCTACTCCAGTCTGAGACTACATGACAGGGCTGTACTCTATGCTTACTTTCATAACATATCCTGGCAGGCATGGGAATTGGAAAATTCAAAATTAGCTGAAACTAGGGGAGTCCGGGGGCATGCTCCCCGGAAAAAAAATGAAATTTATGGTAAAATCTGTGCATTCTGTGCACATAATTCCTTTAATTTTAAACAGCAAACATGTGTATTTTCTGGACTAAAAACAGTGATTACAAAAGTATTCATTCTTTCTTCATGTTCATTCTCTCTGTAATTGACTGTCATACAGGAGTCCATGATGCTGACCACTTCACCACGGCAGCTGGTCTATATATGCAAATCTTGTCACCAGTAGTATAGAGTCTACACAGAGTGCCCTATAGGCTATAATATGAATTAAAAATCATATTTGGACATGTCTTGGTTTATTTTGTGAGTGAACAGACTGTTTCAAAGACACTTTGCTTCCCTGTACACATATGCTAGACGTCTTCCTGTGTCAATTCAGATTTTTTTTTTAAAAGTATTTTGTTCACCTGGTTCTAGAAGATGAAAGATGAAGGTAGGAAGTTTGACATTTTCACCCCAACTAACTCAATATGTTTTTAACCAGTTCTGAAAGTTCCATGTCCTTACTCCTAAGAGCTTTTTTTTTTTTTAATGACTTTTTAAAAAATAACCCTTACAAATAGTCTGTCCCGTGGGAAAGTAAAGGGAAAAATCTGCCAGTGCTGAGCGAGTTAATGGGAAGATCCGGCTCCCCACTCTCCAATTCTAATCTTTTGAAGGGAATCCTGATGCATGAGGCTGATTCACACTAGTGGAGATAAGACATCTGTTTAGACAGGTAAGTATATCATTATCTACTCTCAGCAGTTAAAATTCTTTTTTCTCTTTTGGTTCTTCCACAAAAATGAAAAGACTGATGCGACGAAATCTGTTTCATTATACAGTGGAACCCGCAAATGAAGAACTTTGCCTACTTCCCCAAACATCCCCCACCACATTATTTCCTCTTCTCTCTCCCCCCTCAACTTTCACTTCCAGTTTAAACAATGTTGTTTTTTTCTTTTCTCCAAGGAATGTTTTCTCCCCATTCAACTACATCAAACAAGATTTTTGCTTCATATCTAACAGATCCCCCCTCCTCCCCTCCCACACATCCTGATGCCCTCCAATCTCCCATCTCCCTCCCCCCCATCCTTTCCGCCTGCCACGCCCCCTCCATCCCCTTTTCTCTCAAAGTCCTTTCCTCTCTCTCCCCACCCTCCTCTCCCTACTAAGTTTTATCGTTTTCTGGAAATCAGCTCTGTGAAACTGCAGTGCACTTCTTTTTCTTTTTTCTCTCACCCCCACCACCAGGACTAAAGACTAAAGAGCATTGCAACTGGCCACACAGGCAACAAAAGACAGCTCACCAGAAAATAGAGGCCTGTGGGCACGGTGCTGAAGGCAAAGGAACCATCCGACTGTGAGGTTACGTGACACAAGGGCTGTTGGGACGTGGAGGGAAAACCCTTCGGCAACGATTTCTCACAGCCACGACAACCTGTGTGAAAACAGCAACAGTGATAACAGGTGATACAGGTAGGAGGAAAGGGTAGAGACAAGGGATGAAGGGGGAATGGCAGGAAAGGAGTAAGGAAGGGGGAGTGGAGGGGGAACAAAGGCAGGGAAACAAAAAATAAACCGGCATATTATGGGTTTTGTTTCTTTGTAAACAAAAAAAAACGGCATATTATGGGTTTTGTTTCTTTGTAAACAAAAAAATAAACCGGCATATTATGGGTTTTGTTTCTTTGTAAACAAAAAATAAAACCGGACATATTATGGGTTTTGTTTCTTTGTTTGCTTCTCATCAGCTCCATTTCCACCTTTGGAACCTGTTATAAAAAATATGCTGAAATCCCTGAAGAACTGCGGTAAGTTCAGATTCATCAAGCCTGATAGGAAAAAGCAAGTAGTAGCATTGAAGAGGGCAGTTGGGTGAAACAAGAGGGGAGAGGGGGGGGGGGGGGGGGGGGCAATGTAAGGAAAACAGACGAAGCCAAATACTGAGCGATTTCATACAATTCTTTTGATCAAAATTTCAAAAATCCAGACCAAGGCAAATATTGAGCTGATTTCATACAATTCTTTTGATAAAACTTTCAAAAATCAATGACAACTTTTTTTTTATATGACTCCCAAAAGACTTGTCCTGGAACAACAACTCCTTAACCCCTTGACAGCGGAGCGCCCGCTAGCGCCAACCCGGGAAAAATCACACACCCAAAACGCTGAGGCCTGCCAGCCCCCCGGTAAAACACGTGGCAACAAAGGGCGCCGCCATTTTTTCTCTTTGAAAAGGAAGTCTCGCGAGAACGTGACTTCCTTTTTCCCTGTGGCCATTTACTTCCGTTTGCAAAAAACCGCGAGTCGATACGTGCCGTAGTTCTCGAGTTACGAATTTTTAAAATTTTGTGGTCGAAATGCTGTTTTTCGCCATCGCTAACATTGATTTTCTGCCTTTTCTATAAAAAGATCTAGTGATGAAGATACTGTGATTTGTAGGATTTAGGGCATAACACTTAGTGAAAGTGTGGGTAATGAAGCTTAGAGTGACCTAGATTTCGACTGGGATGATGTTCCAGGTATGATTCGGAAGAAAGTTCTGAAAAGATTTTTTTTTTTTTTTTTTTCCCCCCGAGGGAAATGGCTCTGTGATTTCTTCAAACTTATGATGTGTAACATATATATTCGTTTGGACTTTTAAAATTTATTTTCATTTGACTATTTCCTTTCCTCTCCTTTAAATTAATTTTTTAATTGGGTAACCATGTTCAAAATTTCGGGGTTTTCTTACCTTGCCGACAGTTTTTCGGCGTAACTAAGCTAAGGTAAGTGCATGCAAAAGAGGGTTTAGAGCCTCCAACCTGTAGGACCTTAAACTCACCCTTTATCACTTTCCAAGACTCCCCACTCTTTCCATCCAAATCCTCTTTCCCATTTTGTACCTCAAGAATTCAAAAGCCAAAGTCAATTTGGGCATAAACAAAGCACACACAGGGAAAGCACACAGAAATGCACACACCACACACACACACCACACACACACGCTGCAAGGCGTCACTAGCAAGCTAGAAGTGACACATGCGCTTATTTAACCACAGCGAATCAAACACACAGCCACATTCAGGCTACATCTGCTCTTGGACATTTTCTTCGCCCTCCATTGTATTTCAGTGAAAATGAAAGTCCCGAACAGCCACAAGCTTGGGGTGAGAGAGTAGAAAGTAGAAACCTGGAACACACACACATGGAAGAATGCTGGCTGAAAACTGAGGAAGGAAAGATTCTGCATATTGTCCAAGAGAGATGGAGGACAGTGACTTCTTACTGCACTAGTCACAACATTTTCAGCTACCAGAACTTTCAAAGATCTTGCATGCATCTGGCATGGTATGGTATATGATGCCAAAATACAGTTTCACTCTTATCTAAGAGAACTGTAGAACACAGTGGGGTCTTACTTGTCCAAACAAATGCCTTACCCCCACTAGGCATGAAACAACACCATGCATCAGGATCCCATAAAAAGATTAAAAATGGAGAGCAGGGAGCTGGATCTTCCCTCTAACTATCAGGCCAGCAGGAGTAGTCTCCCTTAGTGAGTTCATACCCAATTCACCAAGACGGCCTGAATTCATTTTTCTCCTTTTCCTCGGCAAAAAAAACATGCCCTCATCTGGGATGAGTTATGGTCAGCTTCATGCATGTTTGAGTCTGAGGTCAGGACTGGTTTCTCAGGTGAGAATCCCCTTCACCCTATTTGTTTGGACAGGCAAGTATCAAAAAAAGGATTTTATGACTTTAAGTAGTCTTATGTTAAACTTACCTGTCTAAACACCAGAAAACCCTCCCCCCTCCCCGTAGTGCAAAAAAAAAAAAAAAGGGGGTGAAAACTGAATTTGCGCTGTCTTGGTGAATTTGGTATGAACTCACTAAGGGACTCTACTCCTGTTAGCCTGATGGTCTGAGGGAAGATCCGGCTCCCCACTCTCCATTTTTAATCTTTTTATGGGAATCCTGATGCATGACATTGCTTCATGCCTAGTGGAGATAAGGCATTTGTTTGGACAGGTAAGTATATCATAAAACTACTTTAAGTGTAAAATTCTTTGTTTGCAGCATGTGCAGGGGAGTACAGTGAAATAAATGAATAAAGTGAATAAATGAACATAGGGAAGTTGGGGCAAAGGACTCATGGATCAGACTTAGGTCACGGTGATACTGACCAAAACATCAAGCAGCATGGATGAGTACAATCAGATGCCAGATCATCACATGAACCCACACAGACAAAACTTAGCACACGCCTGATCTACACATTAACTCACTCACTACCATCGCACAACGAACGTTCGCTGCCAATGTCCGCATACGCGGATTTGGATTTTGAAAATTTGCACTGTCCGCTTGGCGTATCGGTTACGAAACTCAAGAAGGGAGATGATTCCTTAGTTATCCCCCACCAACTTTTCATTCATTTGCGCTAGCGTGGCTCGCTCGCTAGCCGACAAGAACAAAGGGTACCGTCGGCCAGCTCTGCTGCGTGATTGAAAAGACGGCGTTGCAATGAAGCATTCGACACAGTAGGGCTGATGAATTGTTAGTTAGCGTTGAAGACGCACTGGAAATGATCCGAACTGAAGGATCAGATGTCGAAGAAGACATCAGCGATTCTTCTGATGAGGATTTCGACCCTACAGTGGGAAGACAGACGTGGATTCCGACACTGAAATGGGCGCCGATAGTAGCGAAGAAGGAGACGAAACTGTGCAAGCACATGGGCCTCAACAACAAGATACATAAGAAAAAAAAAAGAAAAGCTCATATGATCATTTTTTGTGTGTATGGTTGCAGGTCATGTTGCTGTGCTGAGGTGGCAGCACAAAAATCCTGTCTACGTGCTGACAACAGTGGTGCTGCCAACCACCATGATGAGCTTCACAACACGGCACTGCCCTGAGAGACAGAAACCAGCAGCAGTACAGGACTACATGGCAGGAGTAGACATGAGTGATCAGCTCATGGCCTACATGCCCATGAATAGAAAGACCATGAAGTAGTGGAAGAAGCTGCTTTTTCATCATGACCTTGACTCTTATTGAGGGGTCTATTCTCTACAACAAGCATCAGGCATGAAAGTGACCAGCAGTAAAAAAGGCTGAAAAATCGGCGGGGGTCTGGGGGCCACCATAGGCCCCCAGTGGGGCCCAGTGGCAACGCCCCGGCGGGGGTCAGGGGGCAGAGCCCCCTGAAGCTGAAGCTTTTTTACGAAATAAAAGGCCTAAAACTGCAAATAAACCCCTATTTCAGCGCTGTTAAGGAGGGCAAATAAGCCACATTTTCATGTTTTCAGTAATGAAAATAATACTTCAAAAGAATCATATGATAATATACTTTTATATGTGCATACTGACTCATTCACTCGCATTATTTTGTGTTATTTTATTTTTACTTTTTAACATGCGCGCTGGTGACCTACTCGTTTTTGAGTGAACCAGTATTTTAGGAAGAAGAAGAAAACAATGAGGCAGCCTTCATCACAACATTGATTCAGTCGGTCAATCTTTCCAACATGGAACACAAAATGCAGCGCCTTTTTCGTCTAATTTGCGAAAACACATCGCCAACTCGAACATCGTCCACTTCCTGGTCTAGCAAGTCCACCTCCAATCGTTTCTCATCCCTTTTTTTTTGGCGTGAAATCGCGACGCGCTTGACAAACTTCGGCAATTTAACGATGTCCGACGTTCGACAGGCGCGAAAAGACCGGATGTTGATTGACGGCGGAAGTGACCGGTTGACTCTTTTGAGAATAACAAATTGTCCAAATGGGAATAGCATCGAACGAAAGTTTATTTCAGGATTTTTTTCTTTTTTTTTTTTTTGGGCGGCACATGTTTGGTGGGGGGGGGGGGGGGGGGGGGGCGGCGCAGATGAAAAAAATGGGCGGAAAATCCGCCTTAGGCGACGAATTTCATGCCTGAAGCATATTGCAGTCCATGGTTTGCCACTGTGTGTGAAGCTGTGCCCAGGATGCAATGACACACGCCATGAGCTTTTCCACTCCAGAAAAGAATAATGAAAGTGATGCATCACCAGTATTTTGTGCACAGTGAACTTTTTTTCCCTTTTCTCATCCTGTAAAGACAATTTTTTTGTATTTTCACATTCTCCATCACCTGCTTGTAACTGAATAATATATCTTCTGTGTCTTCAGTGACTCCAGCTGTGCTAGAATGTGATGTGGAACATTTCTGAGCTGCTAAGGAAGGCTTTGGATAGAAATATCTGACGCATGCAAAAGTGCTGAAAAAACAGAAAACTTCAGGACCACTTTCACCACCAAGATGGTAAGTAAATTACTTTATTTTTTGTTCACATATAGACTAATATGTATTGTACCCACTCACTAAATTTCAAGTGTCTGTCTGCTCATTTATAATTATGACAATTTTTTTTCCTACCCTATAGAAACCCGGGTTTTCAGGGATTAGCAAGGGGGAAAACTCATGGTATGGAGTGAGTTAACCTACAGGGACAAGACTTGGCGACGTCTGACCCAGGCAATAACCCAGTGCACTGGTTGGGCCTACAGACCAAACATACACATAATGGCAACTATAATTTTCCAGTATTCTATGGCCTGAAAATGGTTCTATCCAATAAGGATGAAAAATGCCATGAGGTACAGGAGAACAGGGGATGAAGGAAGGGAGGGGTGGGGGGCCCACAACTGCCCCCTTACCAGTGTCTGAGCTGGGCCTATGTGGGTTAAGGGAGACTGACCCTGATGCTGTAAATCTTTGGCAATTCATGACCTCTGAATGGGCCTTCTTAGAACACAAAACACAATTTCAACTACAAAAGTCCACTGCAGTAACTATAAACATTTAGAAATTAAACAAATTCTTTTTCATTTAACCTTTACCAGCCGAGTCGTGACAAAAGTGGACGACAGGATTTCTCTCCCTTGAGGCGAGTCGTCCAAGTCCGGATGACGGACAGACAGCAGTACATTCTGCCGTGTCGTCCACAATCAGACGACGGGAACATAAAAAATTCCTACACTTTCCATGAAATGGTCCAAGGGAAATAACCTCTGTAACTAGTCTTGGGGATGTTGGAACGAGTTGTCGACCATACTTTCAGTGGCCTATTGTGAACTTGGCTGACCCCAGGAGCTTTGAAACAAAGAAACTGATAGCACCGCCACGCGCCACGTATTTCCTGTGCCAGAAAAAATGTCGGTCAGGCAAAGGGGTGGTAGCAATTTCTCGCGCAATGAAGCGCTTGAAATCGTATTACAAAGTGGATCTGGTGATGATTGGAGTTGAGTGTTTGTTCTTTCCTGTGACACCTAACACAAGACCGTCAGTTGCTGTAGAGCTACCGTAAAAATAAATTAAAAAGTGGCCAAATCTGTGTGTTGGCAGGGAATGAGCGCTGTGCGCGGCAGCAGGGAATCGTGCCGTCGAGCCGCGCTCGGCTGGAAAGTTTTAACCCCTGGCACTAATTTCTGGTGGAACATTTTTCTAAACCACTGTTTCATGATTTTGAAAACGCTGAAATTTATCATGCCTGATTTCAGGACTGTCAAAGCCTTCCAACGCAGTGTCATGTGACAAAGATGTTCAAAGCAGCATTAACATCAGACTTCTTTTTGTCCCAAGTGAGAGGAGATATGAGAGGCACAAAATTAAAAGAGACATGTGGACAGGGGCAGACAGTCAGGAGTGCGGAGGCATGACAGACAGAAAGACAGAAAATGGTTCAGCCTTACTTGTTTTTTGCCGGACTGATGAAACAGGATGAAGTTAACCCCTTTCATTGGTTCTCCTTCACTGAACACTTGACCCTGACAGCACATATCACACGCACACACACACACACACACACACACACACACACAGAGTATATCAGACACACATCTCCACAGCCACACCACATTTAAAGTGTACGTAATCACCAGAAATTCATGTAAACACATCCACAGTCACTTCCAAAGAGTACACAATCACCAGACCTTTAGGCAAGCACAAGCGCACATACAAATTATGCATGATCACCAGGTACAAATTTACTGCAAACACATGCACATATACCACACATAATTTGCATAATCACACTCAAAACCATTACGCCCACCCACCTTCCCCACCACTGATACTCACCTTCACATCATACCCAGCAACAGCCAGAGCATTTCCAGCATTGATGTTGTCATCTGCAACCTTCACCTTTGTCACACCTACAACAAGCAACCATTGTCCTTAACATAAATCATTTATTTGTCATCAACCACCTTGCATTATTTTCATGACAATCAACCAGTCATGAAACACGCACACACACACACACACACACAAATTAAACCCTTGAACGTGTCAGACCCACCTCATACAGACATTCATTTTGTGCTCTTTTTAACTTTTCTTGGCTTCCCTGGCAACATTTTTGTCCAGAATAAGTTGTGAAGCTTTTGCACATCTTCTAAATTAACAACTTTCTGCATCTGTGAAACATTCCAAAAAGATGTCTTTGGTTCATCCAGCTTTCGTAATCACAAAGAAACCATTCAAAAAAAAAAAAAAAAAAAAAAACCCCATCACACACACAGTCAAAACAATTTTTGCTTCAAAACTACACACTCACAATTGACACACACCTGCTCCTCTCCCACACATGCATTTTACACTAAACAAGAGCACTCCCTTCTAAACGACCATTTAGGGGTGTAAAAGTTTTTAAATGTATAATCCCCTGGCATCACCCCAAAGGTTGTAACTGTCAAAGAAAACCCAATCAAAATTTTTAAACCCATCTTCATTCTCCCTAACAAGGCACCCCATTGACAGGTTTGCCCTTCATCCATGGTTTTAAATTAAACAAAAAAAGAAAAAAAAAAAGAAAAAGAAAAGAACCAGAACGACTCACAGGGGCACAACTTTCATTTTCCTTTTTAAATAGCATGCAAGAACATTTTTTTTAAAAACTACAGAAACACAACTTCAGCTTTTCCAATCATGAGCTTTAAACAAAATTGATAAAAACATGACTGTTTTAAAAACTTGATTCCCTCCACAGCTTTGAAAAAATGCATCTAAGAAGAAATTAAGGCCCTATAAAGAAAGCACTACAAAAGCACAAGATTCACAAGCCATAAACAAAACAATTAAGTACCCCTGTTCTTCACAACAAAACACTAATTTTGTTTAAACACACCCATTTAGCATATCAAGAAGAAACTTGAAGGGTCCTGCACTTAGACTTCTTGTTCAGGTAATTAGGGTACTGTTTTTTAAAAGGGTCAGATGATGAAATAGCAAACAACACCCTATCATATTGCCACCATTGCTTTTAAAATTTGCGGGAAGGGGCCCTTTATAGCTTTTTACCTTTCTGACTACTTAATTAGGCTTCGGGTTTTGTGGACCATTCCCTTTTCCAATTTGCCTTTTCCTTTTTAAAATTTACCGCACTTTTTTTGGGGACTCATTTCCCTTTTTCCAACTTGCCATTCCTGTTTATTACTTATTTGCACAATCATTTTGTGACTCATTTCCCTTTTCCAACTTTGCCATTCCTGTTTTATACTTACTTGCACAATCATTTTGTGACTCATTTGCCTTAACAAGTTTGCCATTCCCCGTTTTAAACTTACTAACGCAATCACTAACAATCCTGCCCAAAAACATCATGAAAAAAGTGATTGAAAACAAAACCACCATGTTCATTGCACAGCTTAGAAAGAAAGCAAAGGCTAAAAGAGCGAAGAAAAATACATCTACCATCATCCACTACCTGATGCACAGCTGGAATAAAAATCATGTTCTCTCACACACACACACACCCCCACCACAACCCCACCCCACACACAAACACACCAACAACAACACACCACACACACCACACACACACAAAAACACCACACACACACCCCACATGCTCTCCCATACACTTTCAAGTGTAATAGAATTTTGGAGGCTGTTTGTGTGAGAACATAAGTACTCACCTTCCTCCGACACTGTGTCATTTCTGCAATTTTCTGACCACTGCTGGTACTGGTGAGAGTGACCGACACGCCCTCTGGACCCTCATCTGTCCCTCACTCACCACCTGTCATCAACGTCACAGTCATCACAGCCAGTGCTGTTGTCATTTGTAACCTGTCTGTCTGATGGCACACAACTGGCCACAATCAAAACTTTCATCTTTGATTTCACACCCCACACACACACATATACACCACTTTTTTTTCCCTTCCCCTGTCTAATCTCTATGCTATTACATTTTCATGGCATTATACCCCAAACTGTTCATTCTGTTTTCCCTTTTTGGCCGTGCTCCGCCTTGTCCTGGGAGCTGGCAGTGGTAAGCAGTGATGAGGCAACCACCCACTGGACACACTGCACTGCTGCCAAGTCACTTTGACAATGTTCGGTGGTGTCTATTTTGATTCAACATATCAGCACACCCATCTTACAAAGCCCCCATAGATGAAAATTTTTCCTGCTTAGTCACAGTGTCAGTGTGGTGCGAGCATCCTCTGGAAGAGCGCAACCAGGCCTGTCTATCACCAGTCCCCCATGAATTTTGATAGTGTGACATCAACAATAACTCCCCCAAGGGGCACAACCAGCCTGTCTATCACCAGTCTCATGACCTTGTCCAAAATGTGCGACCTCAACAATAACTCACCAAGGGCACAGTAATGAAGAGGAAATCAAACCTGAGGTCATCATGCGAGAGAGGCATGAGAGGTCACAGAATCTGAGACTTTTGTGTGGATGCTGATCGATGAGGACGAGGATGATGGAAGGTGATGGAGTTCTACTATGCTTTGAGACCACAGGGACAGGGCTGCACTCTGCACTTACTTTCATAGTATTCATGTCCTGGCATAAATTAAGCGTGTGAGCTATAGACCCCTGCAGTGTTGGTCAGGAAATTTGAGCAAAATTCTCAGTCTCAAAGACACATTTATTCAGTGGATGAAACTCAACCATGGGGTTTCCATTCTTCCAAACTGAACCCATTGGAAACTCACTTTTGGTTTCAGCTGGAAAGGGCGGGGAAAAGATCGACAAATTCGGTAGATGGTTCTGACAGGAATTGAACCCCATCATCTCCCAGCACAGAACCCCGCAACACTCATCACTGAACCACAGCCGCTGATCAACTGCTTTTTTCGCCGGCCCACCCTGCAATGCCATCTGAAAAGTCGTAGGTTCGAGTCCAACAGGAGAAAATTCATACCTATTTGTGGAATTTTTTTGCTTCAGGTGGTTCCTTCCCAAACCTGAATGGCAATGCATTGGCTCAGTTGGGAAACTGGAACAATGTCAAGTTTCATCCATTAACTGAATGCATTTTACAGACTGCTGGTCAAAGTTCCACCCCAAATCACTGCAGGTGTTGTATCTCTTTGGCCTGGTTGATGTTCAATATGAAAATGAAACAGAAAATCAAGCCTTGTCATGTTGTCTCAACGAGAATGGAACACCTCATCCTCACTACCACTATAGACAAAAAAAAAAAAAATCAAATTCAAAACTCAACAACCCGTGCTTCCTTTGGAACCACAGTTCCCATTGTTTAGTTTGTCTCAAACATAACGGTTAGTATCAGGAAGTTCATCACGACTGTCTTTGGGATGGATGCGGTGCAACTTCGGGAGGGGTGCGCTTACTCATACGGGCTCTACGATGAAGCAATTACTGTCATGATCAACAGGCTTTGCAGGTATGTCCTGCATACACTGGATCACAACTTGAACAACAGAGCGCCTTTGATGTGCCTTCGCAGCAATGCAACTTGAACAACAAGCGCCATGATGTGCCTTCGCAGCAATGAAACTTGAACAACAAGGCGCCATGATGTCCCTTTTCGCAGCAATGCAACTTGAACAACAGAGCACCATGACGTGCCTTCGCAGCAATGCAACTTGAACAACAGAGCACCATGACGTCCTTCGCAGCAATGCAACTTGAACAACAGAGCGCCATGATGTGCCTTCGCAGCAATCAACTTGAACAACAGAGCACCATGATGTGCCTTCGCAGCAATGCAACTTGAACAACAGAGCACCATGACGTGCCTTCGCAGCAATGCAATTTGAAAAACAGAGCACCATGACGTGCCTTCGCAGCAATGCAACTTGAACAACAGAGCCCCATGATGTGCCTTCGCAGCAATGCAACTTGAACAACAGAGCACCAGGGAAGTGCCTTCGCAGCAATGCAATGTTTTCCTCTGGTGGGCTGCCTCAGACAACTTGATACTGACTGCTCCCTGCGGACTGCCGATGGTGGTGGGAGCAGTTGGGTTGGGCTGGTCAGAAGAAGCCACATGGGATTAGGAGAAGACATGGAAGATGAGACAAAGAAACAATACATAGTAAAAAAAATAAAATACTAAATTTGAAAAAACTGCCCCCCTTCCCTTTTCCCAGACACAAAAGAAACCAGTGAATTTGAAATTGATATCCTCTCCCAAACTGCATTTAAATCTGTTGTCCCATCCACATGCAAGTCAATTTACTGGTGGGCTCTAAAACAGTGAAAGGCATCAATTTAACATTCCTACAGGCACCAGCAAAATCATCCAGCAGCAGCGCAGTCTTTCTCTGAGGGTTACATCCTGCTAACCCACTATCAAACTGCTCCCATTTGGACTGCCAGTGTTGATGCTGTGACAGGCCAGATCTGGGTGTGGCGGTGTGGATGGGTATTATCTCCATTTTCTCTTTCTGTGGGCACAATTCACAGGTTCACTCTTTTGACTCTACGACCATCCTATCATTAAGCTGCTAATTTCTCTTTATATTTGGGGTCAAAAAACATGACAACAGTACCATTTGCATGTGAAAATCTAAATGGGGTTTTTTCCTACCTTATTGTAGCAAAGATTGCATTTTTAAAAATGATTGAGTTAGGGGGGGAGGGTGTTGTCGGGGATCTTTAGAGGCCAGTTTTGAGCTTGAACTCATTTCCGGTTGTTTTTTAAGGTCTTGGCCGTTTTTAAGGTCTTGACTGACGGCCCATGTTTTTTTCACATAAGCTCATTGCTGCTTTTCTTTCTTTATTCTGGGAGGCTTTGTTAGGATTTTAAAGCAGGGGAGGGGAAATTTAGGTGAATTGGGATGAGAATGTCAGCTTGAATTAAATGCTGTGCTTTCTTTGGGCTTATTTAGTGGGCCCTTGGTTTTTTTATGCTTGACAAAGGTTTTTCATTAAACCGAAAATTTGCAATATGCTTATTGGGTGTTGGTGGTTTTTACTGTTTCAAAACATGACACAAATGTCATGTTTTTACTTTAGAGCCCTTATCCGCCAGTGCCTGATGGCCCTCTCTGAAACTGGAACCCTACCTTGGAACAAGATAAGATAAGATAATGTGCTTATAGCCACCGACCGCAAAGGGCCACATCAGGGCTGAACTACCTTTAGAACAAGAACAAGTCTGTATAGAAGATGAGGCACTCAGTAAAAAGCAAAACTTTTTTTCACTTCCAATTTTCTTTTAGAATTTATTTACATTTTAGGTTCATGTACACACAAATCACCAGAACAACGGTTTTTGCTGGGATAGCATCTTTGATTGAAGAGCAGGGAAATGTGACAGGGAAATGACTGTCTCTCTTTCTCTCTCACCTGTCAAATTTGGACTGAAAGTGAAAGGAAAGCCTAAACTGTAAACCCAAATCCAAGCAGTGCCACAGAAACACACCCTCAACATAAATGCACACTCAGTCGACCCAAAATTGACATGTTACTTATTAATTCAACAATTATGCCGAAGCTCCATCCTCGGTGGCTCCACCTTGAGGATGTAACCCCTTTGTCGTAAAGGGGAATCAGTAATAGCCAGTGTTCGGAGCACATTGTCTGTTTTTTGTAGACCATGGGGTGTTACAGTTCACCTGAACAACACAAGTTGGATTTCAACTTTTAAATTTTTATCACTTTAAGTATCCACACACTCTCAAATTTTCCAAAAAATTTTTTTACCATTCGCAAAGGGCCAACCTTTAAAGTCCCATCACCCCCCAAATTTTCCCTGACACAAGCCAATGCTTTTTGCGGTTCTGCTTTGCACGGTATGAAAAATACTAAATCACTTCCCCAATTTGACGCCCCATATGTGCGCTTTATGACGCCCCCAATAGCGAAAAAGGAACGGCACTTTAACAAACAAACGTTTTTAGCGAGTCCTGCGGGACCACTACAAAATCAGGGAAACCTAAAACGTGCCCCGGCCAGTGATCAAATCTAGCACACCACAAGCTTCGCGCGCGATTGCTGCCGTCAATTCAGGACAGCGTCATGCCCTGCGAAAGTACAGTAACCGAGAAGACTGCGTAAACACGATAGGCTCGCCTGTGGCCCACGTCCATTGAACGGTTTTTAAATCAATCGACCGGCTGACTTATTCAGACTGTGGCGCCTTCGCCACTAATTAACCAATCCGATGACACAAGTTGTAACAATCCCGGTTCCCAGGGACTTGCTTATGCCAATAAGGACTTGTAAGGACCTTAAGGACCATTTTCAATAGTAAGGGCTCTACATAACATTAGCAGGGATAATCACAAAACCCTACTTGTAACCTTCATGGAATGCAAACCAACCCCAGCGTACACCCCAAAATAACTTGGCTGCTTTTACTGCAGAATCAATCAACTGAAAACTGTTCCCTTGTTCAGTTTCAGTAAAACAAGGCTGTGAGTCCCCTCTCTTCCCCTTCAATCCCCTCTTTTCACACCTAAAACTAAAACCAGCTGATACTTAACCTGAGTCCCTAGCTGATACTTTAACTTAATGCCAATCTTCCAAAAAAAGTAATTTTTAAAAAATAATGAGAAAAGAGAAACCCAAACCAAAAACCAAAATGTTATTAGTGGTCGTAGGGACTTCAGATCCTGATATATGTCGGAAAAAAAAAAAAAGAGCACAACACACATACACTGGCCCTAATCAGCATTTTACCATTCTTTTTCGACCCTTGTGATTCCATGTTTTGAATCTCTCGTTCATTTTTTCGTCCTTAGCTAACAAAAGGGAGAGTGTTTGGGTCGTTTTACAGACTGAAACTTCTTTGTCTGAGACTGGAAGCTTAGACGGTCAGCCTCTTCAAGAGATGACGTTGCTCATCACTGGTGCATTTATTTCTTCCTCAGTTGACCACCCTTTTCCCTAAAACCCCTTTCCTTTTTTTTTCCACAGCTGCCTCTCCTTTGCCTCTGTTTAGCAGGTATTGTCAATCTTCCCTAGGCTCCTGAAAGCTGGACAAGGGGTTTTTTGTCAAGACAAAATCCCTCCACACCCCATATTTGATATGGCTTTGCACAACCTACGTGCCATCGACGCCAAATGCAGTGATCTTTCGGCCCCAGAACATCGAGCATGTTTTTTTTGGGGATCCTTCAGCAACCCGTCCTTTTACTGCTTTTTTTTTACCCAATGATCCTGAAATGCACTTTCCTGGCATTTAGATTGCCTTGAGCAAAGACTGGAAAATGATGGATGTAAGTATCGAGTCTTCACGCGAAACGAGACCATGCAAAACTAGGACGAGACCTTGAGAAAAACCAAAACTTCCAAGCTGAAAGTTGTCTGCTAGCTAGGGCCGTTTGTCAGAACCCATTGGCGAGCAGATTTCAGAGTAAGTACCGCTTGCTTCCGAGATTTTCCAACCAGCATTTCGCCATTGACGATTTTTTTGGCTGTCATAAGGACTTGTAAGGACCTTGATGCTAATATAAGCACTTGTAAGGCCTTACTTGAGGTGTTTCAAAATGTAAGGACCTGTAAGGACCGGTAAGGACCCTGGGAACCCTGCAATCGCGTGCACAAGCCTAGGCGAACGAAGCAGAAGGGAAGTTCACGGCTATCGCATCTCGCAAATATGTCGTTGCGTCAGTGGTTGGGCGCTCCTAAAAAACGCAAAGAAACATCTTCTGAAGATGCTACAGACAGTGAATCGTCGATTCCTAAAGAAATATCTACAGCAACACCACCTCACAAGAAATGTTTTTTTTAAGAAATGTTTTCAGAGAGAGAGAGAGAGAGAGAGAGAGAGATTCATTTACTCTGAAATGTTCAGATTATCAAGCCGATAATTAAAAAAGCAAGAAAATACTACATTTTCTGTATGGTTAATTTTGTTCATGGGGACTCTCAATACCCCCTCTGGGACCCTCTATAGCATCAGTGAAGGAGTCTCTGGGACCCCCTGTCTGTCAGTACAAATGGTAGCCCTGATAATAGTGCTTTTCTTGAATGTCACAGAAACAAGGAACACACAACTGGCTAGCAGTAATAGGCCTAACAAAATAGTAAGAAATTTACACATGAAGTTGTACCACTTCGGTAGAAGGATGGATAGTGATGTGCTTCTGCTTTTCTACTGCTACAAAGTTAGAGATCTACAGTCATAGCAACCTTACTAATTCTGTGGAATGCAGCATAAGCCCACTTTGCATCAGTTTCAAAATGAGTGACTGAGGGCGGAGAATGAAGCAAAATGTAGAAAGGGGGGGGGGGGGGGGGGGGTTAGTTACCGCCAAGGACACTGACAAAGCACAGGACAAGACACAATGCATTTCGACCTCTTGGGTCTTCTTCAGGCAAAGAAACATATCACATTTAACATTTAGGACAGTAAAACAAAGAACGAAGAGTGACTGATCTGTGCATGTGTTCAGAAAAATGGCCGCCAGACGGAAACGACGAAGGGGATTATGGGAGAGGAAAAGGAGGGCAGGTGGGTGGGTGAAACGATGGGGTTTGTAGGTTGTGTAGCTGGTTTAGTGGAGTGGCAATCTTTGTACTGTCCTAAATGTTAAATGTGATCTGTTTTTTTGCCTGAAGAAGACCCAAGAGATCCAAATGCATTGTGTCTTGTCCTGTGCTTTGTTTGTCAATGTCCTTGGCGGTAACTAACCCCCTCTCTTTCTAAATTCCACTTTGCATCAGTTATACCCGAGAATTTCATCAACAGTGTCTATCTAGATATATCTGAAATTCTAACCTTCACATGTCGATTGGATGAGGTAAATTTTGTGCAGAGTTAAACACAATTATTCATCGCTGAGTTCCCAAGTGTGGCTTCACCTCAGCAGCCTGAATCCAAACCCATTCAATCCTCATGATTTAAGAAGGGCCTAGATTTTTCCTTTTGCTAGTGCCAGCAGTTTCATGTGAATTACTACTTTCAGTAATACCTCTTGGGACAGAGGGCCCCAATCGAGGCCCCAACTTGCAAACACGTTTCAGGCAACAAACCCCAATCAGGGCTTTTGTATGATTTGAATTTTTGGACTGGCAACCGCCTCGTAGATGACATCTTAACTCATTCCCCTCTGACATCCACTATAAGGTACATCCCATGCACACCTCTTTCTCTCTGACATCAGCTATAGCGGATCAGGCATTAATATACTTTTACGTCATGCTGAGTCATGAAAACTGAAGCATGCCATGTGATAGCCTCATTATCAAAGAGTAGCCTTTCACACTGCGTGTGCCACATTGTGATGTATTGGCTGACCACTGAGCTATTTTTCACAAGTCATGACAAGCTCCTAGCATAACACCATCAGTCTCCAAAATCCCTCGAAGTCGGACTGTGGCTGCCCACGTGGCTGGGTAATCAAAAAACGTCACACACATAATGTTCTCATCCCTAGCTGATGCATTTGTACTGTAGCGTTCAAGTGCTTTGGCTGTCTGGATGATCCTGGAGTCTTTTAGCTAGGGTACGACAACAACGACAACACCACCAGCCCAGTCCTTTGCTTAAAATCAATGGCTTAAAAAAATCAGCCTTCAACTAGTGGTATTAGAAGCAGACAAGTAACAAATGTTTACAGCTAACGTGAACTTGTTCAGACTGAAGGATCACATCTTGAGGATACTGAACTGCAGAACACAGTGATGACAGTGAATTTAGTTGCTTGTCTGAAAAGCGTGATAGTGCACTGGAAAGTGAACATGGCAACATTCAGAGAGAGAGACAGGCAGGGGTGGGTGGGGTGAGTGACAGTATAGTAAGGGTGGCAAAGCTTGAGGCGATGCGAACCACCAATAGACCAGAATGGGCATGATTTTCTCCGGTTCATGATGCGAGACTGGCATGGAGAGTTTTCTTTTCTCCACCAATGCCTCCATACACAGGCCAGCAAACGCATGGAGTGAAGTTGCAAGGCAAAGACTGACCACGCCCCCTTGGATTCTGTTGACCACATCAGGTCCATACTTTACGCCAAGGTAGTCATTATTATTTACTCTGCGTGTGTGTGTGTGTGTGTGTGTGTGTGTGTGTGTGTGTGTGTGTGTGTGTTTCTTTTTTCAACTCTGTGCATACATGTACAATAGACGAATGCTGAATTTGACAAATTTTCATTTTTTTCAAGACTCACTGAGTTAAGTTGAGATTTTGATTATGATCCTGTTGTCTATTGAGATTGAGATCATGATCTTGTTCGACTATTTTAGGTGTCATGGGTGTCCTGAAGTGGATGGACAAGAAAGCTGTCTGTAGATCTATCTGATCACCACCAAAATGGATCCAGCTGAAACAGGACAGGTCACCACAAGGACAGAAGATGAAGCCCAAAGCTGTCCAGGGCTACATAGTCGACATGGCAGAAGTGGACTGCAGTGACCAGCTCATGGCCAACAGCAAATGATTAGTGTTTGTTCATTTTAAGTACTGTAGAAACTTTCAAGTAGTCATTGTGTACATACTACCATTATTCTAAATTTTTGAGATTTGCATACGTACAAAAAAGCCCCTTTTTCGAGAAGCACAGTTTTACACCTGTTTCTATTTCCAACTAACCTCATCATGAAAGATACCCCATTTCCTTTCTGTGACTGACAGAGTACTGAACAAGCAAGAGCCTTTAAATTAATTATGTACTTTGCTTATACAGGTACCTCTGCATCATGACAGATGTGACCCTATGTTCACTAAACCCCTGGCTGTCCAGAACATGGCTGGGGTGGACAAAAGTGACCAGCTGAGGTGCCACTAAACTGTAAGACCATGAGATGGTGGAATAAGCTTTTCTTTCACCTCTTAACCCTGACCCTCATCCTGTGTGACAAATATCTTTCACTTTCAAATATTATTTTGATTTCAGTATAGCAAACAACTTTTACTTTTCAGCAAGCCAGTGTGTACCATGGATTGCGCTAGGTTTTTGTCGGTTGTGTACGTCATACGCAGACCAGCTGAAAAAATGCGTACGATAGGCCTGATTTTGCGTCCGCACAAAAGTCATAGAGATAGTGAACTGAAAAAAAACAAATGATCTTGTCAAGGTCAAACATGGTCTTTTTAATACTGTCTGATCTTTCCACCTCCGAAGATGAAAGCGGATTAATCCCTGAATGCTCCACTTCCGCTGTAGACGTGGAAGGTTCGACTTCTGAGGAAGGAGGAGTTGATTCTGAAACACTCTGATCCAGAGGCCTTTTCTGTGAAAAGAAACGCGAAAGGGATGCTTTTTCTCTGCCATTGTTTTCCATAAACTGAGGTGATGGCGGGAAAGAATGACGGCAGATTTGCAGGATCTAAACTAATGACACGCATGACGTCTCAGCCTGCACGCCTAACGCTATCTGTAGTCTGTTTATGATCGCTACAGCGCATTATTGGCGGTCGCAGTATCCAGATTCTTGTTTGCCAGTGGGCGCAAAAACCGAAACGGGACATAATGCGGCATGTGAGAGAGTCACTGCATCAGACACTGATGCCCGTTTCTTTATTCGGTTGCACTGCCTGTACACCAAGGCTTTTTCATCTTTGCGTACGACTTACGCATTGCAAGTCAAAAATTGCGTATTGCGTACACAGGTCAGTGAAATACGTGAAATATGCGTGATTTTTGCGTTAGCACGATCCCTGGTGTACATAGTGTAATGGTGTAGGTTTTCAGTTTCTTTTTCTTTTTGAGTTTTTCTTATTTGTTTTTAGTATCAATATAAGATCATATATTACAGGCTATAAAATTCAACAAATATGTTAGGACAATGTTTTTTTGTGTGATTTTTCAAAATAACTTTTACATATATATGGTCAGTCCCGTGGGAAAGTAACGGGAAAAAAACTGCCAGAACCGAGTAAGTTAAACCCGAAAAGTTTAAAGCTCTGAGATAGTGGGTAAAAAGGGAGCAACTGCCACTTTTCCTTACCTGCTGTCACATGTCATCACCAGCTGTGATCTTTGTTTTGGTGACATCTGACCCTGTGTTGAAGTCACCTATACACCTGCCATCACTAGTTCTGACCTTTGTTTCCGGGAACTATTGACCCATTTTGCAGTCACATATCTTGCATGCATTTGAACTTGATTTTAAAAAGCAAAATGAATCACTTACAAATAACTTTCTTCTCAGATGTGTGACTGAGAAGCTTAGTTTTAGCACCGCTTAATAATTGCATTTTTTTTCTTTTTGTGTGTGTGCTAAATTCCTAATGGTGATATGTTAGGCCTACGGAAAAATTGTTTTTGGACACATTAATCAAAAATTTTATTTTTTGTCTGTACACCTTTGGACCCTCATCCATCCCACCCCATCCCTCCCTAGTTTTAAAAAATAAATTAGTCTGAGGCAAGTTTCACTGAATGACAGATCTATTCAAGAACTCACAAGGTGGAGCAGGTAATGATGTAAGAAGCGATGGGAGTGACAAAACGGATGCACAACCAACTGAAAATCAGAATATGACTTTCAAGTTCGTTGTTGTTGAAGGGTCAGACTGCTTCCTGCACCAAAGTGAGAACATCACTAGGCCTACTTCTCGTACACCAATCACAGGATGTTACAGCTGTCGGCCACTGTTTCGCATGCGAGAGAGCCCCAAGACACCTCCAACCAATTTTCGCCTATTCCTAGACCCGTACGCCGATTAGGATGTGATATGAAACGCAAACACTCGCCAAGCAAGCGAAAACGTCGCCTCTGAAACGTCTGTCTGGTTAACTGAAGGTATTAGAAGATAAGAAGGAGAAGTTCCAGTAAACAGTAGCAGTAGAACCATCGTCGGCTTATTTGAACTGATCATGAACGAGCACTCGACACAAACACATTACTCGCTTAATTGTTGCAAGATTTACCTCTACGAGAAGAGAGTTGATGTCCACATCAGATTTCACAAACCCTCCACATCCAAGCACACCATCTCCTTGGGATGAAACAGGGCAGAAAACAACAGCTAAACAGAAAAGTACATTTAGAATTGATCCGGCCTCCATGTTGACGGTCAAGACATGCGCACGGCTAAAGCAAACCCACCTTACCGATACGCACCGTTTACAGACAGACTGAACCGTTTGAGAACAACACAATTCTTCTGTTCTGTTCTTTTTTTTTTTTTTTTTTCTTTTTTAAAACATTCGCCGTCGCTCGTCGCTTCGAAATGTTGATGGCCATGTGTTTTCGAAGGCCACGGCTATTTTCAATTTAAAAATTCATTAAGAATTCCGTTTTCATCACAACGGCCTTACATTTCAGATTATGATTATGCTTCCAACTTCTGTTCAGTTCAGTTCAGTGGTTATTGACACTTATTATAAAAAATAAATGAATAAATAAAATAAAAAAAACCTTCACACTCAGCTTATAATCCATGTTAGTACTTTCAAACCCACATCTGATATATGCATATTTACATAAGTGAAATACTCTAGTGGTACACAAAATTGTTGATCTTAAAAAATTTTTTTTTTAATTGCAACCTGTGACTGCGAAATGACCATGGCAATTTCAGCAGCATATGAACCATATAAAACAGTATTGACATTACCAAAGTTATTCACCTCAATACCTTTCTCCTGATAGCGCGATGTCAACACGAAGCATTCAAACAAAAGATGATGCACAGAAATGTTTCATCTGTAGACACAAGTAGGCCTAATACCACGAGAATATTTAGTGTTCCAAGTATTCAGCCTTGATTTATGAATTAATCTAACAATGAGCCTTGGGCACGATGGTAAAGTAGCCGTTTTTTGACTAAAATTCTGCTTATGTATATACTTTTCCATAATTTGGATTAATTCACAAGAGATCAAATCTGAGGGATTTTTTTTTTAATGAATTCTCAGCTTCTGCTTGACAATCGTATGCGCAAAAAATTGGCTGCCTTTGTTGATTACTAGTAAACGAATAATCCTCCATTCATACACTGTGGGTTTTGCCGTGACTGTGACAGACTTACACATTGGTAAAACAGGAAAATGTCGATAAACCCATCCCCAAATCCTGGGTTTTACAGTCCTACACTTTCTAAAGAGTTAGCATCATGCTAACTGCATCAGACCTTTGTTTGCTTGTTCGTCACATTTTCAAAAACGCCGGTACATCCGTGACATTTTACCTCAAATATGTGCGTGAACACCTGTCTGGGACCAGCCGATGGCGAAAGTGTTTAGCAGCTGAGAGGTCGTTGGATCGATTCCCTTTAGAGCCGTTTATGTTTCTGCCCGACCGGCTCCAACCAAGCATTGGGATTGATATGGCTCCGACTGGGACCACACAATCGAATATCATCTACCTAACGGATGCGTTTCTCAAACTATTGCTTAAAAGCTCCTGACCAATATCGCAGATGTCTGTATCTTTCTGGCTTGGTTAAAGCCGATATAATATTATGAAGATAAGCTACATCCTTGTCATGCACTCTCACCAAAATGGAAATCCGCAGCATTATCTTCAACATCCTAATTAATCAGCTTTTTTTTATTTTTAATCTCATATTCCGGAGCTCTTTATGCCCTACTCTCATGTTGGTCTCAGTTTCGATTGCCTCTCAAGTCTATATATATCACCTTGGTTTGATTCTGTTAGGGTCACGGGTATGAGCAAATTCATAGGCACTGTAGTTGAACAGATGTGGTGGCGCCCTCCGGGGAGAGCGCTCACACGCCGGCTCTACGACAAAGCAAATACTGCTGTAAGTAAGGGACATAGTAGGTGGTGTATATTGCTGTCAGTAAGGGACATAGTAGGTGGTGTATATTGCTGTAAGTAAGGGACATAGTAGGTGGTGTATATTGCTGTCAGTAAGGGACATAGTAGGTGGTGTATATTGCTGTCAGTAAGGGACATAGTAGGTGGTGTATATTGCTGTTAGTAAGGGACATAGTAGGTGGTGTATATTGCTGTCAGTAAGGGACATAGTAGGTGGTGTATATTGCTGTCAGTAAGGACATAGTAGGTGGTGTATATTGCTGTCAGTAAGGGACATAGTAGGTGGTGTATATTGCTGTAAGTAAGGGACATAGTAGGTGGTGTATATTGCTGTTAGTAAGGGACATAGTAGGTGGTGTATATTGCTGTAAGTAAGGGACATAGTAGGTGGTGTATATTGCTGTAAGTAAGGGACATAGTAGGTGGTGTATATTGCTGTAAGTAAGGGACATAGTAGGTGGTGTATATTGCTGTCAGTAAGGGACATAGTAGGTGGTGTATATTGCTGTCAGTAAGGGACATAGTAGGTGGTGTATATTGCTGTCAGTAAGGGACATAGTAGGTGGTGTATATTGCTGTAAGTAAGGGACATAGTAGTTGGTGTATACTGCTGTCAGTAAGGGACATAGTAGGTGGTGTGCTGCGTTTGTTGGATCAGAACAGGCAGCACTGAACGCTACCGAAAGGACTCGGCTGCAGTGGGTTGCTTCATGACGGCTTGACATTGATTGCTCCCCTGTGGATTTCCTGTGCTGGGGCTGTGGCGGGACGGGCTAGGTTGTGGCTGTGGAAGGGGGGGGGGGGGGCCAGAATAACTGGCGTGGCACGGATGAGGATGAGGATGAGGAGGAGAAGAGAGAGAGAGAGAGAGAGGAGAGAGGAGAGAGAGAGAGAGAGAGAGAGAGAGAGAGAGAGAGAGAGAGAGAGGTGCAGCATTTATTAAGCCCATTTTGCAACTCTTGTTGTCTTCTACTCAGTGTTCAGTGAGCTGTGGGGTCCAATCAGAACACTGCACCACATAGTTGATTTTCATGCACTTAGCTGACGAATCTTTGAGAGTGTAGCATAAGTTTCCAACCAACGCTGCAGGTATCTGTACCCCTCGGGCCTGCTTGACGCCAAAGATATAGTATGTAAAGAAGCCTACAGTACTGCCTGTCATGCAATCTTTACTCGTAGAAAACTCCATGGGATCATCCCTCTTATCCTTGGAAATCAGGAACACATGTCTAAAATTCTGGAGCCCTTCATGCCCGCTCTCCCGGTAACTCTGTTTGGATTCCTCTCTGCCTCTTCATCTTCATGCCCATGATGAGTTCCCCTTTGGTCGTCGGTATTAGTGAGTTCATAGGGACTGTTGGTGATGGACGTGGTGGCGCCCGTCGGAGGGGAATACTGAATGCTCACACTAGTTGGAGAACAAGTTTGAGTAGTGCCGATGTTTTGTGTGTGTTGCCCTTTTGTTGTATTAGTGTGTTTTTGAAATGGGTGTTCTGAACTTTCTGCTCTTACATAACTTATGCTTTTTGACTGTCTCTATCATTCCTTTTATTCTTCTTTTCTTTTCTACCAGATGCTCTCAAAATAAGATCCAGGGTGTGGTTGTTTTTGTCACCGTATTGCTGATTCAACATCTTTCATTCATAGATGAATTTTCTCTGTATTTTTCAAGTTGTCTGCATCTGACGGTTGGCTATGGTCATCACTTCTCCTGACTCGACTCTCTTTGGGTCTGTCATACGGTCTGTCTGTATGTCTGTCTGTCTGTGTGTCCTCAGGAGGCTCTGGACAACTTTCAGAAGCCAAAATTGAGTGGGAGAACAACATTACTGTAGTCTACGGCAAGGCCAAATAGGTGCTGCTTGAGTTAGATCTCAACCCCCTGTGCATCTGAGGATGTTGCTCTTCCTTTTTCTCAACATCACAACACCCTGACAAGGACAAAGAGGTGCTGCTGGAGTTGGGGCCTCAACCCCCTGAACATTTGATGATGTTGTTCACTTCATTCTCTCTAGGTCATTTCGCTACAAGGACAGACAGATTCCTGCTAGAGTGAGGTCTTGACTCCTTGCACCTATGAGGACTCGGGTGTCTTCAATCTCTCCATCTCACTTCACCATGGCAAGGTCACACTGGTCCTGATACAGCCAGGTGTCTTCATTCTCTTCACTTTATCATGGCAAGGTCACACTGGTCCTGATACAGCCAGGTGTCTTCACTTCACCATGGCAAGGTCATACTGGTCCTGATACAGCCAGGTGTATTCGCTCTCTTCACTTCACCATGGCAAGGTCACACTGGTCCTGATACAGCCAGGTGTATTCGCTCTCTTTCACTTCACCATAGCAAGGTCACACTGGTCCTGATACAGCCAGGTGTCTTCGCTCTCTTCACTTCACATGGCAAGGTCACACTGGTCCTGATACAGCCAGGTGTCGTCATTCTCTCACTTCACCATGGCAAGGTCACACTGGTCCTGATACAGCCAGGTGTCTTCGCTCTCTTCACTTCACCATGGCAAGGTCACACTGGTCCTGATACAGCCAGGTGTCTTCACTTCACCATGGCAAGGTCACACTGGTCCTGATACAGCCAGGTGTCTTCCCCTCTCTCCGCCTCACTTCACCAGGACAAGGTCAAGGTCACATGGTCCTGATACAGCCAGGTGTCTTCATTCTCTTCACTTCACCAGGCAAGGTCACACTGGTCCTGATACGGCCAGGTGTCTTCACTCTCTCCATCTCACTTCACCATGGCAAGGTCAATGTCACACGGTCCTGATACAGACAGGTGTCGTCATTCTCTCACTTCACCATGGCAAGGTCACACTGGTCCTGATACAGCCAGGTGTCGTCATTCTCTTCACTTCCCCATGGCAAGGTCACACTGGTCCTGATACAGCCAGGTGTCTTCACTCTCTCCGCCTCACTTCACCATGACAAGGTCAAGGTCACACTGGTCCTGATACAGCCAGGTGTCGTCATTCTCTTCACTTCACCATGGCAAGGGCAAGGTCACACTGGTCCTGATACAGCCAGGTGTTTTCACTCTCTCCATCTCACTTCACCATGGCAAGGTCAATGTCACACTGGTCCTGATACAGCCAGGTGTCTTCACTTCACCATGGTAAGGTCACACTGGTCCTGATACAGCCAGGTGTCTCACTCTCTCATCTCACTTCACCATGGCAAGGGCAAGGTCACACTGGTCCTGATACAGCCAGGTGTCTTCACTCTCTCTCCGCCTCAGTTCACCATGACTAGGTCAAGGTCACACTGGTCCTGATACAGCCAGGTGTCTTCACTCTCTCCGCCTCACTTCACCATGGCAAGGTCAAGGTCACACTGGTCCTGATACAGCCAGGTGTCTTCACTCTCTCCGCCTCACTTCACCATGGCAAGGTCACACTGGTCCTGATACAGCCAGGTGTCTTCACTCTCTCCGCCTCACTTCACCATGACAAGGTCAAGGTCACACTGGTCCTGATACAGCCAGGTGTCGTCTTCTCTTCACTTCACCAGGCAAGGTCACACTGGTCCTGATACAGCCAGGTGTCTTCACTCTCTCCGCCTCACTTCACCATGACAAGGTCAAGGTCACACTGGTCCTGATACAGCCAGGTGTCTTTATTCTCTTCACTTCAACAGGCAAGGTCACACTGGTCCTGATACAGCCAGGTGTCTTCACTCTCTCCGCCTCACTTCACCATGACAAGGTCAAGGTCACACTGGTCCTGATACAGCCAGGTGTCTTCATTCTCTTCACTTCACCAGGCAAGGTCACACTGGTCCTGATACAGCCAGTTCTGAAGCCCGCATTAATTGCAGGATCCAGATATCTCCATTCTCTCTGCACCACGTCACCAAAGCAAGCACGCACAGGTCTTTCTGGAGTTGGGCTTTTTAATGTACATTTGAAGATTTTGTCTTTCGTCCAAGAGGAACTGTTAGGGTACGTGTTTGTGTGTGTGTGTCTGCGTGTATAGTAGATGAATGGGTGAGCGCGTGAGGTGGGTGTGATAGTGGTGATGCAAGAGTTAACGCTAGGGGGAACCGGATGGTTTCCAAAATGTTGTGGGGGGTCTAATTTCCGTATCAAGCCAATATAAATACCAGAATATGAAAAGAGGTGCCTTAAGTTTCTACATGAACACTGTGACACCAACAATATTAATAATCACCATCTTCATCTTCATCACCATCTCCATCATCGTCAACTTCATTATAATCATTGTAAGGACACCATTATTGCCACAAGGACAGTAACACCACTCATGCTATCACATATGCACACACGCACACACATATACACACACATCACAAATAAACAAACATCAAACACACACATACAAACACACCACACAGAGATACAAACATCCACCAAAACAAGAGAGAGAGAGCGAGAGCGAGAGAGAGAGAAGAGAGAGAGAGAGAGAGAAGAGAGAGAAGAGAGAGACCGGTACGCGCGCGCGTTCACACACACACACACACACACACACACACACACACACACACACACACACACACACACACACACACACACACGCACGCACGCACGCACGCACGCACGCACGCACGCACGCACGCACGCACGCACACACACACACACACACACAGAGTTAGACAGAGACACATACAGCTAAGCAGGCCTCGTGTCAGGATATGTTAATCATATTATTGTGCGCTTTTTATCCTGCTTGACGAATGACTCAGCTGTTCCATGGATAAAATTTAATGTTGTTTAAGAGAGAAATTCACATCATGAGCCTCACATGTCAAAAAATCGCCTCGGGAAGATTGGCACAGTTGGCGAGGGTATGGGAAGGAACGTGAGGAGGATGAGGACACGAGAACATTGGCACAGTTGGCAGAGGGTATGGGAAGGAACGCGAGGAGGATGACACAAGAGGAAAAGGCGAGAGAAGAAAGGGGAGAGGCAGGCGGATCTAAGCCGGGGAGGGGGGGGGGGTGGGGGTGGGAGGGATAGAAAGAAAGAGAGAGCGAAAAAGAGAAATGGCGGGAGATGAGTGTGCAGAGAGAGAGAGAGAGAGAGAGAGAGAGAGAGAGAGAGAGAGAGAGAGAGAGAGAGAGAGAGAGAGAGAGAGAGAGAGAGAGAGAGAGAGGCACTGATTGCCTGAGAAGACACGGAGAGAAAGGAGAGAGGGATAAATGAGGAACAGGGGAGGAAACTGAGAAGATAGACATACAAATTGTGGGGTAGTAACAGTTTGTAGATGTCGTGTCAGAACGAATACTGGCATAATTACAATGAGGCTCGTCAATTTCGATTTATACTAATCCATAGATTTTGAGTGTCTTATAAGGGATTAAACTACACCGTGAAGTCAGATGTTCAAGGCAAACCTGTCTTCTAAGGAAGGTAGTCCTGATAATAAGGTAAGCCACGCAGTACAGGTCATACAATTACTCTTCAGTCCAACCTGTCTTCTAAGGAAGGTAGTCCTGATAATACGGTAAGCCACGCAGTACAGGTCATACAATTACCCTTCAGTCCAACCTGTCTTCGACGGGGAGAAGACTTTATTGTGAGATAAACCAAGTAGCATAGAGTGAGACAGACATACTTCAGACAAATCACTCTCCACTTCTGACAAACGAATCGTTAATTGGGGTGGGGGGGGGGGGGGAGATTATTGTAAGTTAAACCAAGTACCATGGACTAAAGTGAATACTTTAGACTAACCATTATTTAAAGAGAGGATCCCTTTATTCTAAAATAAACAAAGTAGCACAGACCAAAGAAAACAGACTTCAGACAAACAAGTCTTTAACGGAAGAAAGTCTGATGTGTAAGGTAAACCAAGTAGCACAGACCAAAATAAACTCACTGCAGACAAACTTTAAAAAGAGGAACTCTTTATGTAATTGAAACCAACATCATAGACTAAAACAAACACATCTCAGACAAATTTTAGGGAAGGAAATCCTACATTGTAAGGTTTATCAAGTGGCACAGACCAAAACACTTGGGAGGGGGGGGGGGGGGGGCGTTATTATAGGGTAAACCCGTTAGCGTTGACCAAAACAAACACAGCAGAAAAAGCTGTCTTTAAGGTGGGTGAGGGGTGCATGGGTGGTGGTGGTGAGATAAGGTGGTGGATGTCCTTATTGCTTGGGACACCTAGTACAGACCAAAACACCAATGCTCGAACAAAAAGTCTTTACAGATAGACACCCTGCGTTGGGAGGTAAAACTAGTGCACACAAAGCCACCCTGTTCCATTAAAAAGCCATAATCAGGTCAGAGGTTCCCCTTTGCTACTGGTGATCATGTCAGCCCAGCACTATCTGTCGCAGAGGGATGGGCTCCGCCAGGTTCAAATGTTGCCAAAGAAACACCACATGGAAAAAGAAACTACAGAGATCATACCTTATCAGTCGCAGCTTGGGGTTAACAATGACCACGCCGTCCGTCGACCTCCACCAAAGCGGACCCGAAAAGTGTACTACTGAGGGAATATTACAGAATATACGTGGAAACAACATCACAGTTGCCACCTGGAATGTAAGAACATTGAGGCAGTCTGAAAAATTAAAAGAATTAATACATAGAACGGACAGACTAAGGCGGTCTGGAAAATTAAAGGAATTGACACATAGAACGGACAGATAACCCTGGCACGTTCTCGACCTCTGCACACTAAGATGGAAGAACATACAAAGTATAGACAGAAAAAGGCATGCCCTGTGCCACAGTGGAGAAGAGAAACATGTTCATGGAGTGGATTCTTAATCCACTAAAAGATAAGAAACGCTGTTCTACCCTGCTTCCAGCAGGACTATAACCATCTGCCTAAGAACAAAAGCATTCAGTTTCACGATAGCGCAAATATACACTCACACATCAGATTACAATGATGATCAGTTTGAAGAATTCCATTCCAAGCTCTAGAAAGTCATCAGTACAGCTGACCATAAAGACATCCTCACCGTTCAGGCAGATTACTATACCAAGGTTGATTCAGATGCCCAAGAAGACTGGAAGAATTTCTGAAGCCCCTCATGCAATGAGACCACTACTGACAGGACTATGCCTGTTGGAATTTGCCAGTGATGTTGACTTATTTATTGCGAACTCTCTTGGTGAGCATGAAGCATCCCGACGATGGAAATGGCACTCCTTGTCGTGATGAACTTTAAAGTACGTTTGAAGAACAAGAGGAAAGTGAAAAGCAGCCGCCTCAATTCTTGACAAACTGAAAGACATCGCTGAATGACTCCAAATAGCCGTCGGATGAAATTTCGCTTCAATCGTCCTCTTAGAAGAAGGCATGGAAGCCCTCACAAACAATTTCAACCGAGTGATGACTGAAACAGCAACAGAGATCATAGGAGTAAGCAGATGGAAATCTAAACCATGGATCTCAAGCAACACTAAGGAGATGACTCTAAAAGGACTCTTAAACTGCTCAAGAAGGCCGAGTGGAAGAAATACAGAGCTGTACAGAACAGAATCGTTGAAATGTAGAACGCAAAGGAAAGCTGGGTTGGATAACAATGTGAGGACATTGAAAAAAAACAACCTAGATAGCCACAAAACAAAGAAAGCTTTAAATTGTGAAGGACCTAACTAAATGAAAGGAAAGTCAGCACCATTCAGGACAAAGACAGCAACTGTCTTACTCAGGAAATAGACATCATTTCCAGATGAACTGAATAATGCTCTGACTCAACAGCAGAGCACAGGAGGTCCACATGTGCTAACAGCACATGATTGATCAAATGAGGGTGTCTTTCCAATACTCAGTTGAGAAGTCATCGCTGAAATGTGGGAAGGCTTCAGGCATCGACAATATCCCTGCGGAACTCTTGATGCCTAGTGGAGATGCAGTAACTGATGGCCTGAATGCCATCTGCAATAGAATCTGGCACAGTGGTGAGCGACCGATGCCACAGACTCAATCACTAATCGTTACTCTCCTTTAAAAAAAAGAAAACTCCAACACCGCTAGAACTACTGCACTATAAACTTAATCAGCCACGCCAGCAAAGCAATGCTGAAAATCATCCGTCATAGATCGCAACAGTAAGACGAAACACAGGCTGGATTCCGCAAAGACAGAAGTACCATCGAACAGGTTTTTAACCAACGTGTCCTTTGCGAAAAAATCTCCAGCAAGGCAGCAAAGACAGCCAAAGCACTGTCTGAATGAAAAACTGTATGGTGACAAGAACATTTCCATGAATCAAAGGCAGCAAAAACAGCCAAAGCATTGTCTGGATGAAAACCTGTATGGAGGACAAGAACATCTCCATGAATCAAAGGCAATAAAGACAGCCACAGCACTGTCTAAATGAAAAACTGTATGGAGGACAGGAACATCTCCATGAATCAAGGTAGCAAATACAGCCACAGCACTGCCTGAATGAAAACCTATATGGAGGACAAGAACATCTCCATGAATCAAAGGCAGCAAAGACAGCCACAGAAACTGTCTGAATGAAAACCTGTATGGGGGACAAGAACATCTCCATGAATCAAAGGCAGCAAAGACGGCAAAAGCACTGTCTGAATGAAAACCTCTATGGAGGACAAGAACATCTCCATGAATAAAAGGCATGCAAAGGACGGCAACAACACTGTCTGAATGAAAACCTGTATGGAGGACAAGAACATCTACATGAATCAAAGACAGCAAAGACAGCCATAGCACTATCTGAATGAAAACCTGTATGGAGGACAAAACATCTCCATGATCAAAGGCAGCAAAGACAGCCACAGCACTGTCTGAATGAAAACCTGTATAGAGGACAAAAACATCTCCATGAATCAAAGACAGCAAAAGACAGCCCCACCACCGTCTGAATGAAAATCTGTATGGAGGACAGCCACAGCACTGTCTGAATGAAAACCTGTATAGAGGAAAAAAACATCTCCATGAATCAAAGACAGCAAAAGACAGCCCCACCACCGTCTGAATGAAAATCTGTATGGAGGACAAGATCATCTCCATGAATCACAGGCAGGAAAGCAGCCACAGCACTGTCTGAATGAAAACCTGTATGGAGGACACAAACATCTCCATGAATAAAAGGCAGCAAAGACATCCACAGCACTGTCTGAATGAAAACCTGTATGGAGACAAGACATCTCATGAATCAAAGGCAGCAAAGACATCCACAGCACCGTCTGAATGAAAACCTGTATGGAAGACAAGAACATCTCCATGAATCAAAGGCAGCAAAGACAGCCACAGCACCGTCTGAATGAAAACCTGTATGGAGGACAAGAACATCTCCATGAATCAAAGACAGCAAAAGACAGCCCCCACCGTCTGAATGAAAATCTGTTCAAAAGTGCAGGGACCTACTTTACGAAACGTGAGCAATGTACAAGGATTTTGAGTAGCAGCCCTGATACTCAACCGAGTTTGTCTAAATTTTTCTGTTTGGCTTTAAAACACAGAAGAAGTTTTATTTCATTAACACATTTTGCTGCGATTATTACGATTAATAGGGATTTCTGGCAATGTGTGAATGTTAAATTTGTTTGTCTCGTCTTCACTTTAACAGATGCTTGCCGTTCTCGTCACTGTATACTGATAAAACACTGTCAAAATTGTAACACAGGCTTATACCCAGTAAAGCATTTTGTCTTGTCTTGTCCTCTCTCTCTCTCTCTCTCTCTCTCTCTTGCTGCTTCACTCGAAAATGTACGTTCCCCTCCCAAATCTTCAGTGTAGCTGTCCTCGTCTGCCGTTTCAACTCAAATAGATCTGGATCCCATACCTGTGTGCGACCTACCATAATCACTGAAGCGTCAAACTGCCTTTTGTACGTTGCTGTCAGTTCGTCACATCTCAGCGATCACAGTCGTCTTGTGTGTTGTCGTCACGCTCTAGAGGCTCCTTGCCTTCCTGGGCTCGCCATTGCTGTGCGTGTATCCCGGACACAGGTTTTAAAGTATGTGCCAAAAAATTCAGGCGACATTCCTGGTATGTGTATGTACTATCGAGAAGACTGTAAAGACCACTCTGCCGTTGTAGAAAACAGCAAAATTCTTCATATCACCCTAGTTCCGTCATTATGCGATCATTATCATGGAAGAATTGTCTGATGGCGATTTGATATCGATTGTTTAATGTGGATTGCGGTACAGGGGCTGCAACAGATCACACTGAGTGTGAGTTTCTATGGAAGGGCCAGATCAGTGGCATGGATTGAATGACTTTGTGTGGTTAGGAAAATCAAACACACACACACACACACACACACACACACACACACGCACACTTCCAGTCGTAACGATTAGAACGGAACCAAATTGCTGGGAAATATTCTCAAAACGATCTTCCACTGCAGCAGAGTGGAGGCAAGAATCCAGGAGAAACTTACAGATCTTCTGAACCAAGGCGTGTTATTTTTTCTGGGTCCTAGTGACAGACCTGGAATCTCCCCTTGCTCTGCTCTTCGATGTGGCACACCAGCACATTCCATGGAAATCCGTGTCTTCCTGGGATGACCGGAAATGGTTAAATAAATAAAATGACAATACCACTCCTAATATTGTGCACATCATTAGGCACAAAGTCCATGAAGGTGCAGTACATGTGTGGACGACAAAGAACCTCAAACCGAAATGGGCGGGTCGACAGTCCGACATTACTCCCGCCGTTCAACTGCAAAAAATTCATAAATGTACTGCTAGACGAGAATTGAAAAAAAAAAGTATTCCGACATCTTTTCTTACCGGTCAGATGACGTTGATATTTTTGGCACAAAAGGAACAAATGATGACTGAACATAATTCGAACAGATTTCCGTTCTCCCCCCCCCCCCCCCCCCCCTCCCACCCTGAAAGACAGCATGCATTTGTTTTATGAACGTGAAGTGGATTTCAAACGGAAAGAAGCTGAACTACATTGTTAAACTTCGACTTTGTTCAAAGTTCTTCTTAAGTATTGATCTATTTATGTAATGTGTCAACCTCTCCCCTCACGCAAAGTCGACAAACAGACAGTCGGACAAAACAGAACGATTCCACCTTTAATTAACAGCTAAATTTTACATCATTTACATATAATTCTTTCTTATTTGCTTTCACAAACGATTACATTTCAAATCAAACACATCAACAGGGCTCAAAGGACACAAAAATAGGGTACCTTTCTTCAAACATCAACAGGTCTTCACGGACACAAAAATAGGGTACCTTTTCTTTCAAACATCAACAGGGCTTCACGGGCACAAAATAGGGTACCTTTTCTTTCAAACATCAACAGTCTTCACGGACACAAAAATAGGTACCTTTTCTTTCAAACATCAACAGGTCTTCACGGACACAAAAATAGGGTACCTTTTCTTTCAAACATCAACAGGTCTTCACGGACACAAAAATAGGGTACCTTTCTTTCAAAACATCAACAGGTCTCACGGACACAAAAATAGGGGACCTTTTCTTTCAAACATCAACGTCTTCACGGACACAAAAATAGGGGACCTTTTCCTTCAAACATCAACAGGTCTTCACGGACACAAAAATAGGGTACCTTTTCTTTCAAACATCAACAGGTCTTCACGGACACAAAAATAGGGTACCTTTTCTTTCAAACATCAACAGTCTTCACGGACACAAAAATAGGGTACCTTTTCTTTCAAACATCAACAGGGCTTCACGGACACAAAAATAGGGTACGTTTTCTTTCATCTCCGCAATCTCTCGTCAACGTCGGACACACACACACACACACACACTCACACTCACACACACACACACACACACACACACACACACAGTGCCTATGTCCCCTGAGAAAAGTAGACTGAATGCCCCCTACTCTATCCGGGAAAAAGTTCTGAAAAGAAAACAAAACAAATTAAGATTGAAAAAAAAAGAAGAAAATGTTCCTATCTAAAGAATACAATCTTCATCGTTTTTTCCCCTCTCTTTCATGTCTTTTCACCATATTTCAGCTGGAGCTCTGCTGAGCCTAACACAGAACCGTCGGTTACCTCTTTAGTTATTTTGGATACCCCCCGTGTCGTTCAGAAAACACCAGGAGCCATGCGCCCTTGCCAACACCTCGCTGTCGGTATGATGCCTTCCAGCAGTTTTCCTCTTACTCAATGCCCATCCTACAGTTGATAAACCAATCACCTCGTGTCATCTGTTCATATATGCCATGCACGCTTCTGCACGATTTTCATATCTGGTGGGCGAAGGCGAAAGACATAAAATGCTTCCCTTTTCCCCTCGTAGCTTGCAGAAGCGATCTGCTTTCTGTGAACGTTCTCTGTTCACAAATAAACACACAAGAAACCACCAGGAAGTTGGGCAAAGTTTCTGACTGTGCATTGGGTTTCGAGTTTTACCAAAATCTATCAACTTTATTTTTATTATTATGATTAGTAGTAGTAGTAGTAGGGACCAGCTTTTTGGCCTTAGCCTTACGGCCTATTTGCGCCCTCTCATTATTTTTCAATTTTATTCAGGTCTGGTTGCATGCCTATCTTATAAAATAACATTATATTTATTATGATTGGTAGGAAGAACTGTCGGTTTTCACCAGTTGGAACAGTAACTGAACATTGTATCCCGTGAGGGAAGATTCTCATATTAGACAGTCTGCAATCTGCGGCTTTGAAAGATGTGTCCACAATCACCATCTGCATCCATTTCCTTCCGAAAAAAAATGTTTTGCAGTTGACACCGTAGACGACGAGGACAGATGACTGAAAACAGAAATGACATCACTGCAACAGGTTTCTTTTTGTTAAAAAAAAAAAAATTACATCACTGCAACAGGTTTCTTTTGTTTTTATAAAAAGTAGAAATGACATCACTGCAACAGGTTTCTTTTTGTTTAAAAAAAAGAAATGACATCACTGCAACAGGTTTCTTTTTGTTTTATAAAAATAGAAATGACATCACTGCAACAGGTTCCTTTTTGGTTTACGTTGATCTGTTTTGAGGAGTGAGGTGCTGGTGGGGGTCTTAGTGCCAGAAGAGATTTTCAACTGCATGATTGTATTGGAATCCAGAGTCCAGTTTTTGGTTTCTGACTTATTACAGAACTGAGCTGACAGTCATAATAGCTCAGTGGTAGAATGCCGGATTTACAATCTTGGTGATCCTGGGGTTGCGGGTTCGAATCTCCGCCGGGCCGTTTTTGTACATGGGGGCTTTTCCCTTCTAACTCCATTTTCCATACAGCCCTTCGAATGAGACTATAAACCGAGGTTCCGTGTGTGAACGCACGCATAACATCTTGCACACACGTAAAATCCCATCACCAACATTCGGATGAGAAACTGAATGAACGATGTTGAACGATATTGACTGGATGACATGGGAAACGACTGAATGAAGCGCCAGCTAGCAGCTCTTCAGTCGGCACTACCCAGGTAGGTAGCAAGTCGTGTGAACGAGTGTGGATTGTAATGCGCTTAGAGCTTGGTCTCCAGCCGAGGATAGGCGCTATATAAGTATTCATAACAATAATAACAATATGTTAATATTTACTTTAGTTAAGACTAAACTCTTGAAGTTGAGCTTATCCTTTCCCTCTCACCCAAAGTCCCCCCCCCCCATCCCCTGCTCTCCCCCCCCCCCCATCTATATTTCTCACCTTCCCACCCAATGTGCACATGTTGTGATGTATATGGTAATGAGAATGAAGAGATGATGATGACGACGACGACGATATGACGACGACGACGGCGACGACGACGATGATGATGATGATGATGATGATGAGTGTGTGGTGTGTGTGTGTGTGTGTGTGTTTGGTGTGCGCGCGCGCGCGTGTCTGTATGTTGTGTGTGTCATGCGCGAGAGCAAATGGCGGTCAACCCTCCCTCGATTTTCTCCCTCTCCACTGCGCCCCCCCCCCCCCCCTCCCTGCTCCCCCCGCCTTTCGTCCTTTTTCTCTACTTTTTACACCTGCTCCCCCTCCCCTCCTGTCTTGAATAAAGTTTGAGTCTGATCTCCCCCCTCTCCCCCCCCCCCCCCCCCCCCCCCCCCCACTCCTCGCACTAATCAAATCCATCTGCCTCTTTTGTCTCCTAGTTCTTGCCCACTCTCCCTTTTCCACTGCACTGTACCCTGGCCAGCGTCCTCTCTCGCTCCTGCCCTACAACCCCTGCCCACCCCCACCCCAAATTCCATCACACCTCCTGTTTCCCTCTCTACGTACACTTCTCTTGCTGCCTACACTTGGGAGAGTGGGATGATGGGGGGAGAGGG
>CM031626.1:53125813-53163460 GCA_018398815.1 Conus ventricosus
TAGCGTCATTGGATCACGAATGTGTGCGTGAGCGGCCAGAAGGCTAATCGCTTAAGCTCTTTTCGCTGAGATTGTCAGGCTGAGAAACAGCGCCCCACGCGGTGTTCTAGAAGCTGATGTAATGCTAGGCAGGAAGTAAGGGTGGGGAAGAGGGGTGGAGGAGGTGCAGCAGTATTGATTTTTTGGCCTGTGTGTGAGTGTGTGTGTTTCTCTGTGTGTGCAGGTGTCCGTGTTAGTTTGCGTGTGTGTGTGTGTGTGCGCGTGCGTGCGTGCGTGCGCGTGTGTGTGTGTGTGTGTGTGTGTGTGTGTGTGTGTGTGTGTGTGTGTGTGTGTGTGTGAATGTTTATGTGTTTGTGTGTGTGTGCGTGTGTAGTGTGTGTCTCTCTGTCTCTCTTCTCTGTCTGTCTGTCTGTTCTGAGGGCAACTTAAACCTTAACTGCTTTGTCAGGGTTTCTCTCTCTCCCCACTCTGTAATTAACATACCGCGAAGTAATCGGATAGCCTGGTGCACCCACCGTGTATATGGGCGCGTTCAGCCACAACTGCTTTTCTCCCTGCGTTACTCTATGGGGCGTGTTCAGTCCTGGCTACTTTCCCTACGCTACTCTATGAAAACTTTAGTAAATTAGTATTGAAAACGGACAACCGTACACAGTATGTTTGTTTGTAGGGTCGTTATTTTTTGGTTACTTGTCAGAGAACAGGAATAGGCGGCTTTTAGGCCACTTTCGCCCAAAAACGTGGTGGAGGAGCAAGTGAGTCAGAATCGGTGTTTATACGTTCTCTACCACTGAGCTATTATGACTGTCAGCTCAGTTCTGTAATAAGTCAGAAACCAAAAACTGGACTCTGGATTCAAATACAATCATGCAGTTGAAAATCACTTCTAGCACTAAGACCACCACCAGCACCTCACTCCTCAAAACAGATCAACGTAAACCAAAAAGGAACCTGTTGCAGTGATGTCATTTCTACTTTTTATAAAACAAAAAGAAACCTGTTGCAGTGATGTCATTTCTTTTTTTTTAACAAAAAGAAACCTGTTGCAGTGATGTCATTTCTTTTTTTTTTAACAAAAAGAAACCTGTTGCAGTGATGTCATTTCTTTTTTTTTAACAAAAAGAAACCTGTTGCAGTGATGTCATTTCTTTTTTTTTAACAAAAAGAAACCTGTTGCAGTGATGTCATTTCTTTTTTTTTAACAAAAAGAAACCTGTTGCAGTGATGTCATTTCTTTTTTTTTAACAAAAAGAAACCTGTTGCAGTGATGTCATTTCTTTTTTTTAACAAAAAGAAACCTGTTGCAGTGATGTCATTTCTTTTTTTTTTAACAAAAAGAAACCTGTTGCAGTGATGTCATTTCTGTTTTCAGTCATCTGTCCTCGTCGTCTACGGTGTCAACTGCAAACATTTTTTTTTTGGAAGGAAATGGATGCAGATGGTGATTGTAGACACATCTTTCAAAGCCGCAGATTGCAGACTGTCTAATATGAGAATCTTCCCTCACGGGATACAATGTTCAGTTACTGTTCCAACTGGTGAAAACCGACAGTTCTTCCTACCAATCATAATAAATATAATGTTATTTAATAAGATAGGCATGCAACCAGACCTGAATAAAATTGAAAAATAATGAGAGGGCGCAAATAGGCCGTAAGGCCTAAGGCCAAAAAGCTGGTCCCTACTACTACTACTACTACTAATCATAATAATAAAAATAAAGTTGATAGATTTTGGTAAAACTCGAACCCAATGCACAGTCAGAAACTTTGCCCAACTTCCTGGTGGTTTCTTGTGTGTTTATTTGTGAACAGGGAACGTTCACAGAAAGCAGATCGCTTCTGCAAGCTTACGAGGGGAAAAGGGAAGCATTTTATGTCTTTCGCCTTCGCCCACCAGATATGAAAATCGTGCAGAAGCGTGCATGGCATATATGAACAGATGACACGAGGTGATTGGTTTATCAACTGTAGGATGGGCATTGAGTCAGAGGAAAACTGCTGGAAGGCATCATACCGACAGCGAGGTGTTGGCAAGGGCGTATGGCTCCTGGTGTTTTCTGAACGACACGGGGGGTATCCAAAATAACTAAAGAGGTAACGACCGGTCTGTGTTAGGCTCAGCAGAGCTCCAGCTGAAATATGGTGAAAAGACATGAAAAGAGGGGGGAAAAACGATGAAGATTGATATTCTTTAGATAGGAACATTTTCTTTTTTTTTCAATCATTAATTTGTTTTGCTTTTCTTTTCATGAACTTTTCCCCCGGATAGAGTAGGGGGCATTCAGTCTACTTTTCTCAGAGGGACATAGGCACTGTGTGTGTGTGTGTGTGTGTGTGTGTGTGTGTGCGTGTGTGTGTGTGTGTGTGAGTGTGAGTGTGTGTGTGTGTGTGTGTCTGACGTTGACGAGAGATTGCGGAGATTGAAAAGATTTTGTGGCTGGCTGAGGCCGAAACTGGGAAAGACAACCGTTAGAGGTCTGTGAGGACCAGGAATTGTATTTTTGTGAAAACGGTTTGTTTTGTGTGGCACTGTTACTCCACGAGTTTGAAAGAAAAGGTACCCTATTTTTGTGTCCGTGAAGACCTGTTGATGCGTTTGATTTGAAATATGTAATCGTTTGTGAAAGCAAAAAGAAAGAATTATATGTAAATAATGTAAAATTTAGCTGTTAATTAAAAGGTGGAACTCTGTTCTGTTTTGTCCGACTGTCTGTTTGTCGACTTTGCGTGAGCGAGAGTTTGACACATATACATAAATAGATCAAATACTTAAGAAGAACTTTGAACAAAGTCGAAGTTTAACAATGTAGTCTCAGCTTCTTTCCGTTTGAAATCCACTTCACGTTCAATACAAACAAGATGCATGCTGTCTTTCAGGGGGCAGAGGGGGGGGGGGGGGGGGGGGGGGAGAGACGGAAATCTGTTCGAATTATGTTCAGTCATCATTTGTTCCTTTTGTGCCAAAAATATCAACGTCATCTGACCGGTAAGAAAAGATGTCGGAATACTTTTTTTTTCAATTCTCGTCTAGCAGTACATTTATGAATTTTTTGCAGTTGAACGGCGGGAGTAATGTCGGACTGTCGACCCGTCCATTTCGGTTTGAGGTTCTTTGTCGTCCACACATGTACTGCACATTCATGGACTTTGTGCCTAATGATGTGCACAATATTAGGAGTGGTACATGTCATTTTATTTATTTAACCATTTCCGGTCATCCCAGGAAGACACGGATTTCCATGGAATGTGCTGGTGTGCCACATCGAGGAGCAGAGCAAGGGGAGATTCCAGGTCTGTGACTAGGACCCAGATAAATAACACGCCTTGGTTCAGAAGATCTGTAAGTTTCTCCTGGATTCCTGCCTCCACTCTGCTGCAGTGGAAGATCGTTTTGAGAATATCTTCCCAGCAATTTGGTTCCGTTCTAATCGTTACGACTGGAAGTGTGTGTGTGTGTGTGTGTGTGTGTGTGTGTGTGTGTGTGTGTGTGTGTGTGTGTGTGTGTTTGATTTTCCTAACCCACACAAAGTCATTCAATCCATGCCACTGAATCTGGCCCTTCCATAGAAACTCACACTCAGTGCTGATCTGTTGCAGCCCCTGTACCGCAATCCACATTAAACAATCGATATCAAATCGCCATCAGACAATTCTTCCATGATAATGATCGCATAATGACGGAACTAGGGTGATATGAAGAATTTTGCTGTTTTCTACAACGGCAGAGTGGTCTTTACAGTCTTCTCGATAGTACATACACATACCAGGAATGTCGCCTGAATTTTTTGGCACATACTTTAAAAACCTGTGTCCGGGATACACGCACAGCAATGGCGAGCCCAGGAAGGCAAGGAGCCTCTAGAGCGTGACGACAACACACAAGACGACCTGTGATCGCTGAGATGTGACGAACTGACAGCAACGTACAAAAGGCAGTTTGACGCTTCAGTGATTATGGTAGGTCGCACACAGGTATGGGATCCAGATCTATTTGAGTTGAAACGGCAGACGAGGACAGCTACACTGAAGATTTGGGAGGGGAACGTACATATCGAGTGAAGCAGCAAGAGAGAGAGAGAGAGAGAGAGAGAGAGAGAGAGGGACAAGACAAGACAAAATGCTTTACTGCGTATAAGCCTGTGTTACAATTTTTACAGTGTTTTATCAGTATACAGTGACGAGAACGGCAAGCATCTGTTAAAGTGAAGACGAGACAAACAAATTTAACATTCACACATTGCCAGAAATCCCATATTAATCGTAATAATCGCAGCAAAATGTGTTAATGAAATAAAACTTGTTCTGTGTTTTAAAGCCAACAGAAAAATTTAGACAAATTTGGTTGAGTATCAGGGCTGCTACTCAAAATCCTTGTACATTGCTCACGTTTCGTAAAGTAGGTCCTGCACTTTGAATATAATACTTACCTCTAAGGTCACTATCGTGTGGGCATTCGAATAGTCTATGGAATTCATCCTCGTCGTGCGCGTGGCACAGGGGACAACCAGGTAGATCTGCCAAAAAGCGGAGAGTATGGCTGTTTATGCTCGAAACGTCTGTTCTAAAACGTACAAGAGCAGTTTTAAATAGCCTATTATTAATGAATTCAAAATACTTCTCACGTTCAAAGCTACTTTTAAAAGAGTTGTTTAGTTCAAACCGATAGCTGTCTGATACATGAGAATACCAACGTTGACAAAAGCAGATTTGTAAGCGTTCTCTAAATATCTGCATAAAGTGTTTCTAGTAGCGTACCTGTCCAAACATCCAAACATACTCAGAACCGTTTGAACAAAGCAGGACTTAAATATGTGTGACCTAATTTTGCATATTTTTGTTTCTATTTTGTAAATCAAAAAGCATATCATAGGATTTTCTGGAGTAGGCTATCTTGTCAGTGATTGCCGGCGTACCGAAACCAGAACTGAATAATCTGGTTGCTGAAGTAACATGTAACGGAAATTGACCTAATTCTCCATATACCATATCATTAGGCATAAATGGAGTGACGTTCAGCAATATTTTACAGGCCTGCAAATGAACTTTTTCGATGGATTCTCGTGGTTTGAACCCCCATAGTTCCGACCCGTATAAAAGAGAAGGAACAACATGAGCATCAAAAAGCCTGAACAACAGCTTAAGTGAAAAGCAACCGAGTTTTCTTGACACTTTCAAAATTTCCACGATGGCTTTCTTAACACCTAAGTATTTAAAAGAATTTACAACGTCTAACTGGTTATCACCACAGAACCAACATTCCTCTATACTTAAATAGCAGCCTTTCCGAAACACAATGGCTTTAATTTTTTTTTCAAGACTAACATTTAAACATAATCTTTGAGTACACTCAAATATGATACTCAGTTGATTTTGCAGTCCAGCTGTAGTAGACATGAGAGCGATATCATCAGCAAATAACAGTATGAAAAATTCCACGTTGTTAGGTATGAATTGTATTCCATGATTGTCACGTAAAAACATGTGTGGAAGTTCGTTGATGAATATAGAACATAAGTTAGGACTATGATAGCAGCTCTGCTTTAGACCTTGCAAACATTCAAAATAATCAGCTTAAAAAATACCACATCTCACACATGATTTAATGGTGGTGTTCATACTTTTCAAAATGTTAAACATGTTTCCTTTAACGCCATTTTTGAATAGTTTACTGAGCAAAAGACCATGTTGTACCATATCGAACGCCTTACTGAAATCAATAATGCTACGTATGATTTTTATGTTCCTTGATAAGTGTTTTTCTGTGCTACCATACAAAGTGAAAATGTGATCAGTAGTGGAATAAAATTTTCTAAACCCAGCTTGAGCATCAGAAATAACTTCATTGGTTTCAGCCCAGGAAATGAGCCGCGTATTCAAAATGTGAGTAAAAATCTTACACAAGTTACTAATCAGAGAAACGCCTCAATAATTATTGGTATCGTTCACATCACCTTTCTGATACAAAGGAATAATTATTGATTTAGTCCACTCCTCAGGGAATACGCGATCTCTAAAAAGTTAACTGAAGCATTTGACTAGGAAGGGAACTATTACATCTCCTGAGGCCTTTATGACTTCACTTATCAAAGAATCAGGACCAGCTGCTTTGCCACACTTAAGACTGCTTTACTTTACTCTTCTTTCCTTCTTTGCTTTCCTCTTATTTATTTGCCATCCCAACAGTAGCAGTCTCACAAATTGACGAAGACGCTGATCGTTATTATATTTTCTTTTTGTTAAAAAAAATCATTTTGATAATCACAGTAGTTACATGGTGATGATGTTGATAATGACGATGATGATGATTATAATCATGATGAAGATGATTATGATGGTTATTATGTTTTGTTGTCGTCATAATTGTTTCATTACCTTGTGTATGCGTTTTGTAGTCCTTATTTGTAATTTGTTCTATTGTTTTGAATAAAATGTGATTTATAACTTTAAAAAAAATCCAAAATGTGTAAAAAACAACAACAACAACAACAAAAAACCCAGTCTCTTAATCGCAAATAAATGTACCTGACTCAAAAAAACAAAAACAAAAAAGACTCTGGATGACTTTCTTCACGTCCTCAACTGTAATTTCAGCGTCCAAAATGTGGTCAAATGCCATATCAGAGACATCCGTTTTGGATGGTCCACACTGTAGACAAAACCGAGATTCAACAAATGTTCAAAATGGTTGAACCACTGATCCTGTGAGATTGTATTAGTTGTGTTGGAGCGACTGTGATACTTACTGATTTCAGACCAAAAGGCCAGAGAATCATTTGCTACTTGCATTAAACAATTAATGCGCTCAGTTCAAAACAATGTTTTTTCATGTACTTAAGTTGATTTTTTTCTCTCCTCATTTGTACATAGGCACATTTATCATCTAGATCTCCAGATCTCTTCAAAATCATCAAGGCTTTTCTAACTCCTTTCTTGTTGTTTTAACATTCCTCATCAAACCAAGATTTTCTCACAACCCTGCCCTTTAAAGGAAAGATCAGATTGGCGAACGGCAAACGTGACACCTGTTTTCAAGAAGGGGGAACATTACGATCCTGCAAACTACAGACCAGTATCGCTGACCAGCATCCCATGCAAGATCTTGGAACACATTGTAGTCACCGCCCTCATGAACCACCTCGAGGAGAATACGATACTGACCCCCCAACAGCACGGATTTCGTCGAAAAAGATCCTGCGAGACCCAGCTGCTGGAATTTGCCGAAGAACTGTCTGACAACATGGAGAAGGGAGGGCAGACTGACATCGTAGTGCTGGACTTTGCCAAGGCCTTTGACAAAGTAAACCACAGCCTCCTGACCATAAACGCCATCACTATGGCGTCAGGGGGAAAGTCAATAACTGGATCAAGGGTTTCCTTCGAGACAGGCAGCAAGCAGTAGTGGTCCAAGGGGCGAGGTCGGACTGCATCACCGTAAGGTCAGGGGTTCTGCAGTGGTCAGTACTTGGACCCAGTTTGTTCTTAGTATACATCAATGACCTACCGGACCAACTCACTTCGATGACGCGCCTCTTCGCTGACGACACTGCTGTATACCGGCTGATAACATCAGGCCTGGACCAAGAACAGCTACAACAAGACCTCCTCAAACTCGAACAGTGGGAGAAGTGCTGGGACATGGCCTTTCACCCAGGGAAATGTACCACCCTCCCAGTGACCAGGAAGAAAAAACCCTTGCCAAACAGCTATCACCTACACGGCCAGAATTTAGCCACAGTCAACTCGGCGAAATATCTTGGCGTTACCGTCAGTCATGATCTCAGCTGGGATGAGCATATCAATAACATCTGTTCGAAGGCCAACAAGACCCTCGGCTTCCTTCGCCGCAACCTTCGAATCAGTGCCATCCAGCTGAAAGAAACGGCGTACAAGTCCTTCGTGAGGCCAATACTGGAGTACGCCTGCACAGTGTGGGATCCACACACAAAACAAAATATCAGCAGGATTGAGGCAGTACAGAGCAGAGCAGCCCGGTTTGTTCTCAGAAGATACCACAACACTTCAAGTGTAAAATCTATGATAGACAAACTGGGCTGGGATCCACTCCAGCAACGCAGGAAGACCTCCCGCCTCACCATGTTGTACAAAATCTTGCATGAGGAGGTCTGTGTGGACGCTGCCAAACTGAAACCTGCACCACCAAGACAAAGAAGGGGACACTCACAGCAACTGACCCAGATCTATTGCCGTACCCAATACCGACAACAGGCATTCTTTCCCAATACCATCAGGGACTGGAATGACTTGACTGAGGCAGTAGTATCAGCCAAAACCCTCGACACATTCGTGTCAAGGGTCCGATCAAATTAGAGTAGGAACCAGAGTAGGGATATAGGGATAGGGTTTTTTTTTTTTTTTTTTTTTTTTAGTGGGCTTGGCTGCACCTTATGTGTAGCCAGGGCTGGCTTACCCCCGAGGGGGGACAGGGTGACCGTGGTAGCCTGCCAGCAGATCCACGCATAGCTATTTTAGCTTTATTCAAATTACTGTCTGTTGTGTAGCGAGAATGTGAATGTGTGTGTGTGTGTGTGTGTGTGTGTGTGTGTGTGTGTGTGTGTGTGTGTGTGTGTGTGTGTGTTTTGGCGTCAACCCCAAAGCGGCAGAGTAATCAACCTGATGATTGTGGCCGCTCAACGGATGATGATGATGATGATGATGATGATGATGATGATGATGATGATGATGATGATGATGATCTTAGCATATGCAAGCACTGGGATTTATTAAACAATTAGTTAATTCATACAGTGCTTTGTTGATATGAATATCAATCATAGAGGCAGCATACTCTATATTGCTGCAAAGCAGGCACTGTTATACGTATATTATGCTGATCTGGCCTTTCTCCACACAGTTACATTTTCTGAGATGGGTAGGGGTGACTTTGCCTGTGATTTCTAATAGGATTGGCATGTGTTCTGATTCTACTCTGCTACCAGCAGAAAAGTTCACAATGTTGTCTAACAAATCGTTAGAAATTAGGCAATAATCTATGACACTACAGCCATGGGAAGATACAAAGGTAAAATCGCCACTGAAGCTACCTCTGTTGTACCCATTCAGAATACAGAAATCAAAACAAGCACACATATTTAACAAATTTTCTCAAAAGCATTTAACACAGTATCCTTAGACGATTGTGCTTTCTTGAAAACGGGGTCGAACGGGAATGATCAATCAGTAGATCAGTATGTGACCACGTTACCTGGAGGTCTGCTGTCCTTGTATTAAAGTCCCGCAACATATCAGCTGAGCCTGTGGATAGCGATTGGTCAAATCCAGGATGCAGTGTTCTATGGCGTCAATGTGGCAAGTGAAATTAGATGATTGGTAGTGCACTGAACCAGAAGGAGGGACATAAACAAATATTAATAGAATGTCATTGTCCGCACAAAGCATGCTTTTAGACATCTTAATACACACCACGTAATTGGCATTAACTTCTACTGGTGTAATGTACTTTATATGTGTTTTACTAACTAGTAATAGAAGCCCTCCAGACCTACGTCCCATCGATGAATGTTTAATGGCTTTTGTCCTAAATTTCTTGTAATCAATGACCACAGCATCCAAATCAAACATATTATCTAGGTAAGTTTCTATCAAACACACAATAGAAAACGTTTGTACAAAAAGAAGAAAACCAGTATCTACCAGCTTACTAGCCAAACCATCTATGTTCTAGGAGAGACAAGACAAGTTCTTGGAGTGTCCACAGAATGTAACGGGCTGGCCGAATCCCTATTTGTCAGAATGTGCAACGGAAGAGCTGTATTTATCTCTGAGATTGAACTTCTCAGTAAGCCGTGTATGTTTGCTTCTGTCATTGAGTCTGCTTTGTTTGCTTTTGTTTTTGTTGTGTTTGCGTGTGAGTAGAACTCTTTGTGGTGTTGGTTTTGTAGTTTTGTTTTCATGGGTGATGTTGGAAGACATCAGACCTTGGCTGGGATCACCTGGAGCAGCAGTGGCACAGCCGTGCACGTCACTACCAGTGATCACACTGTTGTGCTGAGGCACAGACTGTAGCTGACGTTGCCGGACTGGTCCACCAGGCTGGAGATGGATGAACGATAGGAGGTGGATGACGATGGGAGTCGTGATAACGATGGGCGGCATCTTGCTGGGGGCTCAGAATGACAGGCTTTCTAAGTCGTAAAAACGAGACTAGAGGGTGGTTGGAATGCTACCGTCAGGCTTACAATAGGTTGTGTTGGTTGCCCTTTTTCCTGAACTGAGGTTCGGCAAGCGTTATGCCATATCTTAGAGGACTCAGGGCAGAGTGGGCAGACAAAGTGGAATTGATGAGAGAGGAGGTGGGCTTGATTGTTAACAGAAACGAACGCGGGTCTGTTCACAGCACCAGCTGTCAAAACCATGTCCTGAGGCATCACCATGCAACTCGCAGCTGACTGCATGCCGCACTCACTTTACACTCGGTAAATTCAACCTTGGCTTCTGGCTCCGCGGATCTAGCAAGGTTTCTCTCTCCGCAACGTTGTCACCTGGTGGCGTAAAACTTGCATTGCATACATGTCTAGTCGCGTGGCGGGTCTGAGTAGGCAATAGTTTAGCCTAGTACTTCTAATTAGATGTTTAAGACAGAGTTATATCTGCCTGATTCCTTGTCTCATTGTCATCTTGTTTAAGGTGGGGAATTCTCCAAGTCAGAGGCAGAGGGGGTCAAACGAGGAATCACCCTTTGGCTGCCCAGTGTACTGTTGGTACTGTTGCTGCATGACTACATGACGAGAAACTGTTCTGGGCCATTTCTCCTCCCACTAATAAATCCATCAATTGTATTTCCTTGTTTCATTGAAACGTAGTTGACTACTCTAACAAAATAAGCCTGTCTCCCCTTCCTCTCCTCTGATTTTTCAGTGCAGTGTACTGCCGTCTGGTGAGGCCGCTGCCACATAGGATGCCTATCTTCATCCGCCATTTCTTCCCTGTGCACTTTTCTTGCAGCACTGAAAAGTGTGCCTACCAGTGTTGAAGGGCGGCAGAGAACATAATATGCCTAGCTTCAGACCACTGCTCCTCCCACCCGATTTTTTGGGCTAAAGTGCCCTAAAAGCCGCCTAATCCTGTTCTCTAGACAGTAACCCAAAAATAACGACCCTACAAACAAACATACGGTGGCATGGGTTATCCGTTAATCAATACTCATTTACTAAGGTTTTCAGAGAGTAGTCCGGTATGAGAAAGTAGCCAAAACTGAACACTCCCCCATAGAGTAACGTAGGGAAAAGCGGACCGAGACTGAACGCGCTTCATATACAAAACGTGTCTGATCCCACGGCTTTCTTATCAGTGCGTGTCCCACGACCCTGCACTGGCCGGTGGCAGCAAGCTTTTAATTGCTAGTTCCGGCCTACCTGCCCACACTTTGGGGTGTTTTATTTCTCTCCAGGGGGATTCTAAGTTAAAAAAGTTTTAGAACGCAAATACTTTTTCGAACACTTTATAGATTCAATGTGCGGAAGACATGGAATCAGCTAAAACTTTAGATATATAACCTACACACACACACACACACACACACACACACCAACAAACCCTCTACACATGCAAACACACACACACACACAACAAACACACACACCACAACACACACACACACACCCACACATACCACACAGAGCCCACACACACAGAGGCCCACACACACAGAGACCAGAGACAGGGGGCACCTACACACACACACAGGCCAAAAATCAATACTGACGCACCACCTCTACCCCCCTCCTCTTCAAAAACCCCCTACCTTCCTGCCTAGCATTACATCCAGATTTCTAGAACTTCCCTGCCCTACGTCCCTCGCGGTGCGCAGTTCTGTCCTGACCAATCACCGAGTTAAGCGTAGCAACGCCGTCTCCACATGACAAGGTAACCCACACATTCTTTCGCTGACCATCGGGACGAGCAGGACGTTTACTTGTGCGTCGGTGTGTTATTTTAATAACCGGTTTACTGAAAACAGAATTGTGTAATCTTAAAGGGTTTGTTGGCTGTTGAAGACATATATTTTGAGCCAATATAACAGCAATTTTAAATACGTGTTTGGCTATCGATGATATTGTTCACGAAGTCGGGCCGAATCAAAACTAACTATCACGCGTAGATTGTTTGGGCAGCTGCTTGAGACAGCTAAACCATGTTTAAAAAACATTGCGTTTCATTTTCTTAAGGCGGAGGTAAACACGACTGGAGTCGTAATTATGAAACATATTTTTTGCTGTTCCACCAAAGTATAAAAGTTCTCAGTGTGTATTAGACATGATTGATTGTTAACTATAGATTCAGGATGTTCATGTGGCAAGCTTGATCTTTGTATTCAGATGTGTTACATTTCTACTTTTCTAATTCTACCCAGTACATCTGCCTTCAAGTGTGCCCTAATGGCACTGAATGGCGATAAACGAATGATCTGGCAACAAAACTAATAGGTCTAGGCAGACCTTAGACATCATACCAGTATGGAGAGTAGTGCGTACTGGGTGGCGGCCTGTGGGGAAGTCAGCCCTTGCTAAAAAATAAAGCCGTTATTACATGAACGGTTTATTTTAGTAGTGTATAGAGGAGTGAGTGGCTCTGCCCGCGCTGTGTGAGTGTGTTGCGGGGTGGTGGAGAGGGTGGAGGCAGTGGTGGTAGTGTTCCACCGTTTCACTTTGCCTCGCCAAGGTCCAGCTCGCGGCAGAAGCGCCTCTGCTGACTTCACAACCCCCTCCTCCTCTCCCTCCCACCCCCCTTCCCCACCCCCCCTCCCTTACAACCTCCCACCTGTCCGACTTTGCTCGCAGCCTACGCTAGAGGTGGGGGCGGTGGGTGTTGTGGCCGATTGGGATCTGCTCACACGATTGAATTAGGTGAAAAGTGCATGCAAGATGACAGCGGGGAAATCGTCCTTGCTACAATAGCCATTTATACATAAGAATCGGCAATATTTATCATCAAAAGGCCTGTGGGGAAATCCATGCCATGCCTATAAATAACCGTTTAAAATAACGGTCAAAAATTAGCAGCATGAGTCTAACCAGGATTATGTGGTGCTCGTAACTGGGACAATGTGGCCCCATACCCCCCACCCCACGCATGCACACCTCCTCTCCCCCCACCCCCCCACCCCACGCATGCACACCTCTCTCCCCCACCCCCCACGCATGCACACCTCCATCTCCCCCCACCCCTCCACCCACCACCACGCATGCACACCACTTAAGTTCTTGACTTGAATTAAGTCACCTCAAGTCACTTCACGTCACCCCAGAGTTTTCTTAATTAAGTTTTTATTAAGTTTTTAATTAATACTTGCACGTTCATTAATAAGTTCTTGATTAAGTTACTTGATTAATGTCACCTCAAGATCATAACTAATCATCCTTTAAGTACAACCAAGTTTTTATACAAGTTCTTTTATTATCAAAAAATACAATCTATGTTTTATCTTAAATAGCAGATGCCTAATATAGTCACACACACGCCATCAAAAAACGCGTCATCGTTGAGGATTGTCTTGATCAGCGTTTTCTGCATGAGAATATAATGAAGTTTTTGTTATTCCTAAGCAACCGCATTGATTACAATTCTGACTATGGAAATGGTCTTTTATAGACTCCTTGCTTTATTTAATGACACCACATTTTATAATACTCCATGATCTATTTTTAAAAAATTTAAAAATTTAAGTTCTTAAACATAATTACATTTCAAATGGATCAAAATAATGCTTTTTATTGCGTTTTTGATATGGCGTGCTGTGTCTTTTTCTGCATTTAGTGGCTCAATTTATTTTGAAAGGCTTTCGTTTCAGTTGCCATCGTTTAAATTTTATAGCCGCAATAACTGCCGCCCACCAGCAGCAATGGCGCCAAAAATGGCAACAGTTTTAAAGTTCAATATTCCATGAAGACTTTGTGCTGTAGGTCATTTATCGCATGGAGTTTTTATTAGCCCGCAACTGAACCAACTTGTTCTGGCTGCTGGCGCGTTAATGTATTCAGATTAGTCATATTCTGTAACATTAATTTTTTTAGTCTGTTCTCACTCTGCTAATTTTTTTTCCTGCTTAAACACTCCCTCGAGGCTGAGATTCTTCACAGGTCTCCACCTGGTTCAGTGTTTTCTGATGATTTTCTCGCTTGGTTAACTTTCTCCACCTGATTCTGGTTCTGATATTTTTCCAGCTCATCATTTTGAAGGTAAAACTAAATCAATATGATTAAATGTAAATTAATCCCATGATTAATGCGATAACAATGTTTCCAAATCTGTAAATATAAAACACACCCTAGAGAGACTCTAATGTCTTTGTTAAAAACCGATCATTGCTTAAATCATACTAAGATCTAGTTCAGAATCAATGGGAGCAAATCTACAGACTAGTATAGGTAGCAAACTAAGAACCGATTGTACCCAACACTTTCACATACTAGACCTAGCTCGCTTCATACCTGTTATATGATACTTTCAAATGTCTTGTGGAGAACATCTGCTGAATATGTTCAATTCTGAATTCAGTTCCGAGTAACCTGTTTTTGGTTTTCCACATTCTGCCAAAGAATACAGCCACTCCATTATGGTCATAATAGCTTGATCATTAACTTGGTCATTCATAAGTTCAGGAAAAAGGGTTTAGGCCGCCTCGTACTGTAGTAGATCATCACTGATTCATGTTTTTTTATTAAATTATGAATTATTATATTTTCTAAAATGAGGTGCACCACCGAAAAAACTGTTGCTAACCATGTATACCATTCTGCTGTTATTGTGAGACTAAGTTGTAGGATACTCAATGCTTGGTAAAAGCTTGTAAAGAATTAAACCACAAGATCTTGGCAAACTAGAACTTTTTTAGGAATCAGTCAAAGCTGATTGCTATCATTGCAGCTTCGGTTGCCACGAAATATATTCTAGTATAAGCAAGGAATACTTCCGACAAATAAATATGTAAGAAAAAAAATACATTTTATAAAAAATGGCTTCACTCGCAATAATGAATAGGCGTGCGCTGTGGTGAATGCCTTTGCGTTTAGCGGAATAATTTCGCATTTAGTAAACTGCGGGATGACGGCGAGAGAAAAAGTACAACAAAGCTATGGAGGAACTAGCAGCTGCAGCAAGACGCCAATGAAAGGCAGAGACTTGAGCATTAGATTTATTAATGACACCCTGAACGAACAGGGGCATGCAGCGTCCACCTATAAAAAATGTAGACCAAGCAATAAAAAATATTATCTAGTAACAGTCAAACCGGTCCAGACATTGCCCACACCAAAATTCGAGTTACTTTTATCAACCAACAGAAAAAACAAAAGATGCAATGAAATCGGTTTATTGACGTTGTGGTAGGACTGTCGTGTATTTGTTGCGCATAAATATTGGCGTGAAAAAAATGAGAACATAGAATCAATTATTCACCCAAAGAAAATTGGAAGGTATCACAGCAATACAAAATCTAAGGCCAAGCAGCTGGAGTTCAGAGAACAAACAGCAAAAGAATGGTTATCTAAACAATCGAATTTGGCAAATTTATTATACCTTCCCTAACGAAATACAGAGACCGACTTTGTGAACACAACCTCCAAACGACACCCATCAAATGAGATCATCTATATTTAACCATAACCCTCAGATAGGGATTAGAAACGAAAAAGATTTAAGTACGGGCACTTAACAGTCATTGACAATAGCTTCAAGATGAGCAAAGATGCGGAAACCATTAACACAAAAGAGTTCCTTCTGGCTGTAGCTGTCGCAATACAACTGATATATCAACGCGGCCCTTTAACTTATCCTCGCATGAATCAAGTCGAATGATGTAAAAAATTTAAAGGCCAAGTGAATCAATTATGTTAAACTAGAGTTACCTTTAAAAGAGGCCATTCGGGAGTTCAACGAGATCACAGGCTTTAGTTGACAACTTTAACCAACAGTTAGTCTGAACGGACATTTCCTCCTACCAGAATCACAGAGAGCTAAATGACATATTCTCACAAACACAGAATGGGTTAGAAGACTGTGCCTCAGTTTTGTTGCGGCAATGAAAATGAAAATTTAAAGTGTTAAAACCAGTACAAGCAATCAAAAGAAAAACAATAAAATGTTGGCTGAAGGAGAGTCTTCCTCAGGCAAAACAATTACCATTTGGATTGAAAGTAAGGTACCTTTATTTACCGGTGGAAGCAGAAGGGGACACTCGCCTCAGGGCAACCGATCCAATTTGGAGTATTGAACCAAAAGAAATAAAAAGAATTGTATAGATGAATCCGCCCGTGAATTCTATACGAGAAACTGACACAAACAAAACAACAGCGGTTCCACAAAGATCTATTTGTGAAGGAAGAAACTGGCAGATAATCCCCCCAGAACAACAGATCCGCTTAAATTAAATTTAACGTAAATATATTTGAGGTTTTAAAATGGAAGCTCCAGAAATAAGTTCAAAACGAAACAAGAATTGTAAAGGAAGAGACCTTTACAATGATACGGGAATCATTTCATGCGTGTAATGCTATTACGGAAACATTTTCGGGGATTAATCAATGCAAGCTAAATCAACCAGATCCACCTACAACACAAACCCCCAAATAGGTAAAAAGAATATCTTGAAAAAATAAAAAAAATCGAACTCCGTCAAGCAAACAATAGAAAAGAATTAAAATAATTGGATGAAGCCTACTATATTGATCTTATAATAAAAGTTGATGAAAAATATAAACCCCCCTGTTTATGCGGTTCTCCCAGTGCCCGATTGCATATGAAAACTCTGATTAACAATACACCCGCTTTGTGATAGTTCTATCTCAATACCTTCTTTGTTACAATGTTGGTTTGATCTCATGAAGAATAGATCGCAGTTTTTCGTTGTCATGAGAAAATTCTTATTGCCAACAATCTTCCTTGTAGTTTTCCAGTGATATGTTTAGACTGCACCACACTGCGAGATATTCCCTTTGCTTTCTTAATGATTTTCTCCTGTCACGAAATACGTACATTTATGACCTTACAACCAACAAACTTCCTTAGAGCAACCTTCCAGATAATTCATCCTTCGATCTTACCTAAAACCCTTCTTGTTAGTAAATGAAATGCAAAGGCGGAATCTTTAGGGTAAACAGAAGTATCATAACCAACCCGCCATGCTCCTTTAGCCACTTCGGTTTCCGATGTCTTTATAGATGTCTTCAGTGGGGAAATTGTATAAACAAAAACTAACTGTATCTGTGTAAAAGTACACTGGACTCAGGTATACGAGGGGCTTAAATAGTCATAAAGAAACTCTAACATCAAAAGCTTTGATAATTCTAAAAACAGTAAACCCAATAAATACAGTTAGTCTAATTTGACATTCTTTTTTTTCCATCATAATGCCAAAAAGCAGATCTTGAAATCTTCTGAAGTCCCTGATAATTAGGTTTTGAAGTCAGCTTAATTGCTTCGTTCTCTTTGAGTGACTAATCTGACATCCTTTATTGCGCTTGTGCGGATTCTCCATAGACTATCCCAAACACTGTTGTTCATACACTTAAAAAAGTCTTTTTTCTGAGGCATCTTTGGATTTAGTTCAAAGATCAGTGTTCTTCATGATGTATGTATTCATGAACTGTTCTTGATCAAAAGCAATTATACGATGAACTGCTGTCAACTTCAGCCCATGACTTAAATAAAATTGTAGAAAGTCAGTAATGCAGACATAATTTTTTTTTGCCTCGAAGATTAGGTACAACAAGTTTAAGGCGGCTCACTTGGATCCATCTTTAACTTTCTGCTCGCAAATGGATCGTCATTATGCAGGTCAATGGAGTTCCAGAGATATTCAAAGTCAACTCTAGAAGAAACCACGCTGCATATCAGGCTTTAAACTGTTCAACCACTTAATGCCTTTAGAATATTATTCGTAACCGTGTGTACATTTTAAAAAAGTTTGCGTAATGGAAGTCGATTGCGCCATTGTGCCTCAACCATACATATTGTTTGTCAACTAAATACAGAGATAGTTAGACCTTTAACTCGAACCTAATGATCCAAGTATTTGTTGTTGCTTTACAGAATGATGCACGCCATACTATTTCCTCCCCGCAATCCGTTTTCAATCATCTGTATCATTGGTATGTCAGACAATAAATCTATCTGTACTCCAGTAACCTTTAAGAAAGCGTCCCAGCTCATCCCGGTGTGCAGAAAATATAATTCGCAGGATCCAAACGTAAATGTTTCATGCAGGTCTTTCAATAATTTATTCAAAGACGTCCGCCAACAAACATACATCTGCCCATTAAATAGAGTCATGATAGTCACCATCGTTTTAACAATCAAACTTCTGCCACGCATCTTGAGCATGCATGGTAAACAGAATCACTGATGACCTTCCTTTCCTCAAAGACTAGAAAAGAACGACGCGCCTATTAGCCGAAAGAAGTGAGCTTTTCATCAAACCTATCCCCAACTGTTGCATGTACTTACTCATAAGGGTAAACAACCCTAGTCCTAACGAGAGTTTGGAGTCAAAAATTTTCCGTATTTGACATGACTTTAAGGACATAGCCAGTAGCCTCTAATAGGCCCATCCAGTGTTGCAATATGAGTCTAGAAAGACATTTTAATTAAGTGAAACACATGTACTTTTCTAGATACTGTGCAATGCAATGCTACCCTGGACCAAAGGCCTGGATACTGCTTTGCAATATAAGATGAGAGTCGTAAACCTCGCAAGTTATGAAAGAAGAGTGTGCAGCTTCCATGTACTATTTGGCACACACATTAGTTGAAGATAGCATTTGTTTATGCGCAGAGCTCCTCGGAACATCCGCTAATGTGATCATGACTCTTACTGTTGGATATCTCTGCGCAGCGACCTATTAGATTCCTAAACCACATAATCCACCAGTGAGTTGCTGATCAGCTGTTTTTGAACTTCAAGAGTCATTATTATGATTTTCAGGATAAACTCAGATTAGTCAGAACAGTCACTTACCACTTGCTGGCATGCGTTTTAAGAATGTTTCAGCAGCATCTTGTCCAACTATATAATTCTGGTGGCTGCAAGAGGTGCTCCATCCGACCAAACAAAAATGAAGGCAAATGAACAAATCTATCTGATGATACTCATTAATACAGCTTTTCGAAGTTTTAATTCGGTGTGCTGCAGAGGCCCCTTCCATAAGGAACAAAAAGCGACTCGAAGACTGCGTAAACTACGTAATGGACTTGTTTGCATTCCGTTTCCTTCCATTCTTACAACTACATTACTGCTTCTGGGGCGTAATTATTCTAAATACAATCTACAGAACTTTTATAACAATGTTTTAATTATATGTTCACTCGTCGGCTTGCACAGATGGAAATCTTGTTAAATCATTTTCTGCAGAATTCTTGTTTCTGGTAATGCTTTGAAGTATGCCGCAATAATCTAACTCATTGTGCGTATAAATGTGTAATGGCGGTAGCCCCCGCTGGTGAAAACTATCAGAGTAAGTCAACATGATTATTGTCTGGTTCGCCTATTATAATATTTTTTTTTTTTAGACAGTTCTTTTGGACACTTTAATGCACTCAAAATCTTTTCCTCAACCCATGTGTAAACATTAACAGTTTTGGGTTTGTTTTTTCTTCAAACAGATCAATATGGAATCCAACGCAAAGGGAAAGGATATTCCACTAAAGTTAAGATCATTGATGTAAGGGGGGCGATATGTATAGACCCTCTCTCTGCGATCTTGCGGTCGTAATGCATCCTTACAAGAACCCCCCACATAAAACAATTGTTGTCTGTATTCTTTATGTTTAGAACTTTGCTTTTTTTTGCGACTAATGGCTGTAAGGAATGGAATGGAGACTTGGCCCAACAAACGGCGCATACTTAGGACTGTTTTAAATCTGAACACAAGGACTATCGCCCTCTGACCAACCAGAGCCTCTCATTTGGCATCTTCAGTCAGGCACAGCGTCAAACTGTGCACGGTCAGTTCGTCTGCCCAACCAGACGTTTAAGTCATTAAGAGGAAAGAATAGTCTGGCTGTTAGTTGAGACCCAGACTTTTCTAGATTTTCTTCATATTAAATTGATACATATACAATTAAAACAGCAAACATTACTTTAACTCGGGTCTAATTTAGTTTGGCTTGGAACTTGAGAAATAGAGCATGACGCAACACTTCCCGTACGCTTGCTTGATACAATGACATTCTAAATCAATATCATTCAGTGCTCTTGACAAATTTTCTTGGCTATTGGCTTCAAAAAAATTCGACCTTGTCCTAGCATAATATCTTACCATGTTTAGTCTCTTTTGCGGTAACTCAAAAATTTATTATAAAATAACAAAAAAAAACAAAATCAGAACCAATAACAACGGATCAATATGCGCTTAGGACTCCAAAACTAAAGTATAAAAAACGCCCTTTTGCATAGTTAATGAGAGCTTTTTTAGAACAGAGTTTAATGTTTCGATTACTTTTATTAAAGCATTCCTTTTTATCTGCTCGGCTTCAGCCGTAGAGAAAAACTTTGACCTTGCCTTTCTATGAAGATCAAACTTTTGTCTTTTGTAGTCATTCAAAACGCCTGTAAACGATTACATTCTTCATCCGTAGATTTTTGAGACAGCTAGCGCTTATATTTATTAGTCAGATTAAACAACAAGATAAGCCGTTATAAGTTGAAACCAGTAGCTTTGTGCTTTTTGAGTATAGTTTTTATTTTTTTGTCTATCAGGCACCTACATTAATGAACACAGGCCCAGAGCTAAGACAAACCCGCCAATAGGTAAAGCTGCGGTTGCACCTACGCCTGTAGCTAAAGACCAACACTCGTTCCTGCTGATGCAGCAACTAATAGTCGAACTCCAGTATTGACAAATGTAACAGCATTAAAGGCAGCAGAATACCCTTCGTTGGTTTTCTGTATTTTGAAAGGTCTTCATTGTTGCTCTAGTTTTTGTTGGCATTTGTGTAATGTAGGTTAAACTGAAGGTTTTACTTCAGGGGTTTCTATAACCGCAGAAATTCCTGCTATCCCTTCCCTTCTGTTGGCGGCGCGGTAGGCACATTTGGATAAACCTGAACAACATGTTCTTTTTATAAAATAAAAATAAATATATAATTTTATATCTTGTTAATCTGCTACCTTCAATAGTCAGCTTTCGCATCATATATTAAAAACAAATGTATCATTAAAGCTGTTTAATTAATTACGGCTCTCTTCTTCTTTTATCAATTTGAATGTTTATTACGACTCTCACAGTTCTCCCGCTTTCCATGTAACTGATTAACCTCCGTGACCATAGTACAATCCATAAAACCGTATTTTTGTTGTTAAATAATTCATCAAGTTTACACTGTGAAGGTGTAGGAACTTTAGCCGCAAGTCTGTCTGTTGGACTTCTAAACCCTCCACACCCACCCCCCAAACAATTTTCTTATTTCGTACGTCTAAAAGATGATAATGTCTAATTCCTCAAGCATAGAATTGTTTAGACTGCCCTCAATCGAAAAATTGTACTATTCGTTATTTTTGGATTAAAAACTATTCACTTCCTCATTTGAATGGTGCTTCATCTTCACACGAGCTATAAAATAACCATTTAAGCGATCTTGCTGAACGCTATACACCTAAAAATCCATATAGTGTCTGCCCCCTGCTTCTAGTATAAGTTGTATGATGACTCACGTTATCGTAATATATAAAAGAGTTGGGAATTCGTATATTGATGATTCCCAATCAGCTTTGCTAAATCATGGTTGCTAACAACGTGCAGAACTCCTAACGAGAAGTCAGACATGCAGGTACTTTGGCTTCGAGTCTGTTGATTTGATAACCCGATATGTATTCTTAAAAAGTTATATCATCTGACAATCTGTCATTTAAATGCTGCTTGAAAGTAAATGGGCATGCGCTTTTAACAACTCAAAAATCTAGGGAATGAAAAGCGATTACCAAACGCCTAACTTGCAGCTAAAGCCTTTTTGCTGCTTTTTAGTCAAAGCACCTGAGGCGAGTTCGGCGCCTAACAACAGTTTTAATTGCTTCTTCATTGCCGATACCTTGAAACGAAAGATCTTCCATTCCCTTTCATTCGGCGGTTACCATATATTCAGAATAGGTTAAAAATAAAGTCTGCATTTATATCAAAAAATACTTCTATGCCCCATCAAGTTTACAGAAATATTCTTAACGAAACGATTTGCCCGTCCCAATTCGGACAACTGTTCTGGTTTGGTCTGTTGTTGACGCTAGTTCTATTTGTTGGCGAAATAGTAAGCCGTGGCAGAGCTGGCAACCATCAAATCATCCGCACCAAGCTGAAAACTAACAGTAAGAATTTGATTCTGCGACAATAGTAGATGGATTATTTGGAACAGTAATATACCGTTTTATTATTAGCCCTGCACGCCAAGGGTTTCTTTCACTTTCTATACTGGCCAAGAATCGAGGCCTTATGCTTGAGCCATATTTTTATAAACAAAATAAAAAGTTAATTATTTAAGAAACATGCATGGAATTGAAGTGAAGAAATTATGATGTTTTTGACCCAGGAGACGATATGAGTGAAATGATCCCTTTGACACGGCATCGCTCAATCGCTCTCAATGCGACGTGAAATAACAGAAGTAACGTCGGAGTCATTTTAACAAAAGATAAGGTCAAGAACCACCCGAATTTAAGACCCAAAAATATTGAATTATAAGAATGTCATTTGTTTGAAAAGAGCGATCACAAGGAGACTCTTTAACGTCTTCACCTACACCAGCCCATCAAAGAATTAAGCCAAAGTACAATAATACAAAAGACTCAGTGTGAAAGATCAAAATCGCCTTGGCATTTGGAGCTAGCCCAAAAATTAGATAGATGCAGTTTGCAAAACATCAAAACACACAGCAAGAACTTCCCTACAGATAACCAAATGCCAAAACATGTGAACTATAAAAAAGAATTAAAATCAATCAGCAGGTGAAATAAAAAAAGTAATAGAAGCAGAATCCAGTATTTTCAGGGAAGAAACAGCTTTAAAGACAATACACGACCCCCGCTACCCATGGCGAGTAAATAAGGCCCTTGATCATCTTAAGAATGATCGCATAGGCGTAATTAACACACAATTTAGGGGGTAAAAATCAAAACTAGGTTAACAAGATGAGCAAATAAAAAGAAAAAGAAAAACTGTCGATGATGCTGATGAACGCCAACTTCGTGCCTATATTAAAGAAAAATTAGAAGCAAAGACAAAAAGATCAATGAACAATAAAGAACATGCACGACTCGAAGTACAGAGACGACTACTAACCGGGACCAATACGAACTTCAATGGAATAGAATAAGATAAGACAATCGAAAAAATTTTATATGAAGACACAACAATAGCAGAACGAAAACGAACGCTTTAGAAGGCATGGAGTCACATTAGCAAGACGTTTATAACGGCCTTAGGAATGTGCATAATTACACTGTGAATATGGCTAAAACAAGGCGGTGGTGGAGAGCAAAGTATCAGTGCCTCCGCCGCCATCGCCTCCACCTGATAAAACATGGGTAAAAAACCAGCTTGATCATCTTGCGGAAATTAATTAAAAAAAATAAGCTGGTAAAGCTATAGACGCTTACCAGGAATAATGGGGAGTATTGTCCGCTGGCTTTTGTCTACTGCAAGCAAAGTATATGGCATTATGATCCGAGCACATATGGACATTAGTTCCTCTTAGGTGCGTATAGTTTGGTTAATATTTAGTAAGATAAAAAAACTCAAGTAATCCTAGCCGAATAATCCAATAACAAGAGCTCTTTCTTATTCATATACATTGTCCACTCGAACAGAGGCCCGCGAGCTTTGCTGAGTCTACAGATGACTTTTGAGGGTTTGGACTTCGGGATAGGATTACTTAATCATGGAGTGGTCTTTTATTGTTTGTAATAGTACTGGCTCCGAATATATGTCGTTTTTTTTTTTTCCCCCAACCTTCTGTTCATTGCCTTCTATAAAATTTTCAATATTATAGTTTAAAATTATTCCTACCTGGAGTCTGAGGACAGAAGGCGATCTCATGTATAAACCATTGCCAAACAGCAAAGTCTACTATCGATCTTGCTTGTATTGTAAAACATGTTTGGTACCTTTGAATAACTTGACAGGTAAAATCAACTGTAAATTAATGGCGTCCTCTAAATTTTGCTAAGTAAAGTTATAGCGCGACAACGCCCAGATAGAAGGATCATTTATGCTTGATCTTGTAGCCCTGTGCTTAGTGAACCTACAAAACCAACTACTACAGTGCGAATAGAGACGTTTATGTTTCGTTCTAATCCCTCCCGCTCCAGTTAATGGCCCATAGAAGTGTCTAGATAAATGTTTTTGCGCATGCAGTTTTAAGCTCTAGCTGTAGGACCCAGGCTGAACATTTAAGCCTGAAAAAGAAAGTTTTTGAAAGAGGTATGCCATTCATAGTTATACTTCTGTGCGTGCCCCGTAAAATAAAGGTCGCCTATGCCATGATTAATGATCCAACTTTTGTCTAAAAACAGCCTGTCTAGATGTTAATATATGAATCGTTTACAAACCATTCAAGAAGCCTTCATGTCATATTATGATGCTAAGAGGATTAAATGGTTTGTCATTTGGCAATAGGCGCTCGCAGTTACATTCAAAATACGTCTGAAGGTGAAATAAAATGAAAATCTGAACACTGAACCTCAACCAAAGGATCAATGGTGATTTAAAATATCAGCATACGCCACTCCACACCCAGATGATGCGGCAAAACACAGCAAAGTTTAAACTGGTTCTGATAAAACTGCATCGGATGAATAATCCACGCATTCCTTGAAGTGGTCGATTTACCAATAGGGTGGTTAAGATATCTAGCTTAATGGAGTAACTCACCTATTTATGAAAAGAGGCAGTCTTTGTCACAGGCAAAGTCAAGAGTGTCATTTGCTATATTTTTAAGATTGTAGGCGGCCCAACAGAATATTTTGCATCACATATTTGAAGCTCACATTTTTTAATTTGATTTTAAAAAATGTATTGTAACAATAACAACCCAAGAACCGTCGCTTTTCGTTTTGTAGAACATTCAATTGAATAACGAATGCTGGGCCAAAAACCGGTCGCGCTCCATGGAAATATTCTACAAAGTCGTATGGTAAAATATAAGAAGCGAAGCCAAGGAGAATAATAAGGTTCAAAAAAGTTGACAAAACAGGGGCTCAAAGTTAGCCAGTTAACAAGCCTGATGGTTATTACGGTTTGTGCTTCCCTAAAAGAAAGCAATGAGTAACTTTTGACATTACTCTCAAACTAACAAGGGGCAAATCTACAAAACAAGTTAAACATTCAAGCCTGCAAAGAATGAGGTTACTATTTTGATTAAAGAGCTATGCTAAAATGTTGGCTTGTTAAAGCTAACAATTATATATTTAGAGTTACACCAACTCAAAAACACATAAGAGGGAGGAAAGTCCGCTCGATCTTGCATTACATTCATTACACTATGTTTCTTTTGGATGAAGCTGAGGCACTGATGAAAACTTATATGATTGAAGGCCCTCAACGGTTTTAAAGATCTCTTCCGTCAGGGAAAGCTGCATAAAGCGATTAATGAAATTATACAATTCCTTAATTTACAGTTTAAAGATTAGTTAGTGGAGGGTCGGATCATTTATATAAAGATCAAAGACAAAAACGGGGAAAGTTGTAAATGTGATAACCTGCACATTTGTTAATGGAAAAAAAATAATGCGTTACTAACAAATTAATGACGGGCGTGGTCCAGAAGAACCAGGAGTTACATTAGCGCCTGTAAGTGTAATAACACTTAGAATAAAAAACCTTGCAGAACGTTGCGGACTTTGAACAATGAGAGATAGGGTCGCTTTGATATGGTTTTGAGTACACTAAAGATGGTGATTATAAAACGCAAAGAGGTTTGCGACAACAAAAAGTTTTCCTAAACTATAACATGCTGGCGCAATCTAGAAGCAAATAATGTTGGCAGTTAATGAATATAAAATAGATTCGAAAACCTGACCATCAAATGGCACTTAGAACCATATTCAATGGGAACATACAATATTGCGAATTCCATAAGCCCATTTACATATTTAAAGCCGTCAAAAAAGTTCAGAAAGCTTTCAACTCTGGCCCTTTACATGTAAGTCTTATGCCAGTATGACAATGTCAATACGGAAAGAGATTGGTAAATAAAGCCGTAGTAAAAAACTTACATCCCCACAGAAGAGCAAGCGGTTTTAAAAAGATGCTTCTACAAAATTACAGTATCAGTGCCGCAAATGAAATTAGGGGAACGCTATATCACAATAATATTTGAAATTTCTTCTGTCTTAAAAGATAAGGTGAAAGGGATGGGGTTGTGGCTGTTAGTGACGTCCTTTTTAAAGAGAATTCAAATTAGTCTGGCAAAACTATAGAACTTAAGACATCTAAAAGTTACTGGTGTCATTCTACTACAATGGTGAAGTATATTAAGGTCAATAACAACAAGCAACAAAATCAATATAGTCAAAAGAAACAATCTTACAGCACTGAATTGGATAAATCTTACATCATTTAGTCCTTATAAGGATTTTATTATACTGAACACGGTTTTTGACATAGAGCATGATAAAAACAATAACTGAATTAGATAAAATTCTAGTAAAAAACTATGGGGGTGGTCAGATAAAACATTAAGAAAAAAACCCCTCATTGTATCATTGATTTGTGGACAAACTGGTTGGTGGAAAAACAATATTTGTCCACGACCTATTACAAACAGATAATCTGAAATAATTTATAAAATCATATTGTGTTTTCTACCTGTCCAACACTTAAATGGAACAAAGCATATCATAATAGAAGGTTTATATTGAGCTGATGATAACATATTTTTTAGATTATCCACCTAGCATAAACTGAGAGAGTGTCCTAGAACAGTTTTATAGACTGTTTGACAAGGAACGCAGACACTATTTATATAGATGACAGTTCGGCAGAAAGAGACATAGTTTTAAAAAAAGAGAAACACTTGTCGAAACTAGCTTTTCAGTGAAGACATGCTGGAATAAGTGTGTGATTTTTATGTCAAAAATATAACTCAGTTTTAAAAGACTTATAGAACCGTTAAAGAACTGTAGTTCAATTTCACATGAAAGACAGAGACTATTTGAAGAATGTTTTGCGCGAAAAATGAATTTTTATTGAAAATCGATCAGGAAAAACACAGGATTAAGCAAAAACTGAAATCTGAAAACTATAGTAAATTAGTAATAAAATGGATAACCCTGTCACACTATGTTTTGTTTGTAGGGTCGTTATTTTTTTGGTTACGTGTCATAGAACAGGAATATGCGGCTTTTAGGCACATTCTCCCAAAAACGTGGTGGAAGGAGCAAGTGAGTCTGAGCGGCAAAATACTGTTCACCTCTGCGTCAATCAGATGGCTAGGGACGGGTGGAAATCACCACGTTGTCCAAACCGTTGCCACTCTACACGACATCGCAGGGGCTCCATGTCTGGAGGGATAGAAACTTTCAGCAGTTGAAGGACTTTACGGAACATGTACGTATCTTCGTTTGGGCCTTCCGCAACATTAAAAAATTTTGACATATGTTCCTTTTCGAAAATGATTCAAGCCGATCCACATCATGTACGAGAGTGCAAATGCAGAAGACAAATGTTCCTGCTGGTCAAAACATAACGTTGTCACATGTAGCTTGGTCAGTACACTGTGACACATGTAGCTGGTCAAATCACTGTGACACACAGTAGCTGGTCATACACTGTGACACACATGTAGCTTGGTCAACACTGTGTCACATGTACTGGTCATAGGTTAACACTGTGTCACATGTAAGCTGGTCATACACTGTGTCCACATGCACTTTGTAGATAACTGACACTAGTTCTGACAGACTGGCCACTTTCTGCTTCAGATAATCGTATTTCTGACTGCCAGACTGTCGCAACCACTTATGTCAATTCTTCTACAGATATCAGGGCACATACGACGCATGAAGCAGCCCTATCTGTTAGATTTGTAATCAGAACTTCATCATTATGTGGCGTAACTGTGACGCATTTTAATGATTTGCGCTGAGCTAAAGAGGCAGCGTTGGAGCGGGAACGCGTGGAAATAGAAATGCCTAACATCGCACGTGTGAAGATTTGCGACAGCTTGACAATACCTGTTGATTTCTCGACTTGCCGTCGACACAACCCGCTCCCACTGCTATTCCTGGGTTCCTTTCTAGTGTCGTACAAATCAAAGAAATGTCAGAAAAAACACCGCCCCAAAGCTGATGGCACAACTCCCCGAATCCATGAGGAGCTATGTAAACGAATACAGAGTAGGAAAGAGCTTTATTGACAAAAGAGTGGCGGAAAGTTTCGTGCGAAAATGGACACACCGTAATCTGCTAAGGCACTGTGAAGAGGTACAAACCTCCTACCACAGAACCCAGCACCGTGCATGCTAGCTGTTAGTCTTCTGGCAATGTAGAGGAATATACAACCAGCTCTGAAAGCTTCAACGATAATGCAGGCATTGTAGTACTCGTTGATAATGTATCAATTTTGAAAAATAATTATTTTGTTGTTCTTCCTCTTGATCCGATCAAAATAAATTGATAGACAACTAAAATGAACACAGCGAGAATTTCCGTGAAAACAGTTTCAAGTCCAGAGAGAGAGAGAGGGAGAGAGAGAGAGAAAGAAGAGAGGGAAGAGAGAGAGAGAGAGAGAGAGAGAGAGAGATTATTTGCTTCTGTTAATGAGAAAGAGAGAGAAGAGAGGGAGAGAGAGGAGAGAGAGAGGAGAGATAGTGAGGAGAGAGAGAGAGAGAGAGAGAGTAGAGAAGAGAGAGGGGAGGAGGACTACCTTGAATTATCATAAGTGGAACAGAAGAGCAAATAATGCTTTTTTTCACCCGAACCTTTGCCCTAGTGCAGAACTAAACGTGACTACAACTAAACTAAGCATGAACTAGTATATAAAACTTACAAACAAGCATACATATCTTCAAAAGTAACATAATAAGAACAAACCAACTGAAACTAACTGACAAACCAAATAAAAATAAATTATTGAAACTCACTCTTACACATACACACACCCACACACACACAACACACACACACACACACACACACACACACACACACACACACACACACCACACACGCACGCACTCACGCACGCACGCACGCACTCCCCCCCCCCCCCCCCCCCCCCCCTCCCCCCCCCCCCACACACACCACACACCAATTCTCTTATTATCAAAGAACGAGAAGAGGATAGAGTAGAGAGATAGCGAGAGCGAGAGAAGAGAGAAGAGAGAGAAGAGGGAGAGAGAGAGAGAGAGAGAGATAGAGAGAGTAGAGAGAGAGAGAGAGAGAGAGAGAGAGAGAGATAGTGAGCCTATCGTTATGAACACAGAAGAAACCACATATGCAATGACTGAGTAGTTACACTTTAACGTTGGTGGAATAAGCACGTGCATTATGTCTATGCATGAATGACGTAACCGTGTGTACCGGCCGAAGATAAGATGAGACTGGCAGGAAAACACGTTAAAGGTACCAAATATAAAACTACTAATTTCTGATAGTAATGAAACTCAACTCCATTAAAATGTCCATAACCCATGCAGAAACTTTTTTCGCATGTGATTACAAAATTATTCCATTTTTTTCCCAAGGTCAAAACACTTACTTACATTAGAGAATTACAAATGGAAAATATTAACAGAGCTCAGTAACTAAAAGAACCAAAAAGACAGTAGTCTTATCTTACAGTGAACAAATTTAGAAAGGCAGTAATACTTTTAACAAAATGAATAGCAAATCATACTAACATAAACATAATAAAAACAAACAAAGGCACAAGAATGTACTACACGTCAGTGTCACACATTATACCTTCTTACTGTTTTGGAGCGTTGCCCTTCTTTCTGAATCAATAATCCATACAGTATAATCATAATTGTCCTCCATACAGGTTTTCATTCAGACAGTGCTGTGGCTGTCTTTCTGCCTTTGATTCATGGAGATGTTCTTGTCCTCCATACAGGTTTTAATTCAGAGATGACTGTGGCTGTCTTTGCCGCCTTTGATTCATGGAGATGTTCTTGTTCTGTATGGAGGACAATAACGTCTCCATGAATCAAAGGCAGCAAAGACAGCCATAGCACTGTCTGAATGAAAACCTGTATGGAGGAGAAGAACATCTCCATGAATCAAAGGCAGCAAGGACAGCCACAGCACTGGTTGAATGAAAATCTGTATGGAGGACAAGAACATCTCCATGAATCACAGGCAGGAAAGACAGCCACAGCACTATCTGAATGAAAACCTGTATGGAGGACAAGAACATCTCCATGAATCAAAGGCAGCAAAGACAGCCACAGCACTGTCTGAATGAAAAACCTGTATGGAGGACAAGAACATCTCCATGAATCAAACGCACCGAAGTCATCCACAGCACCGTCTGAATGAAAACCTGTATGGAGGACAAGGACATCTCGATGAATCAAAGGCAGCAAAGACAGCCACAGCGATGTCTGAATGAAAACCTGTATGGAGGACAAGAATATCTCAATCATTCAAAGGCAGCAAAGACAGCCACAGCACTGTCATAGTTAAAACCTGTATGGAGGACAAGAACATCTCCATGAATCAAAGGCAGCAAAGACAGGCACAGCACTGTCTAAATGAAAACCTGTATGAAGTACAAGAACATCTCCATCACTCAAAGTCAGGTAAGAGAGCCACAGCACTGTCTAAATGAAAACTGTATGGAGGACAAGAACATCTCCATGAATATAAAGCAGCAAAGACATCCACAGCACCGTCTGAATGAAAACCATTTTGGAGGACAAGAACATCTCCATGAATCAAACGCACCGAAGACATCCACAGCACCGTCTGAATGAAAACCTGTATGGAGGACAAGGACATCTCGATGAATCAAATGCAGCAAAGACAGCCACAGCGCTGTCTGAATGAAAACCTGTATGGAGGACAAGAATATCTCAATCATTCAAAGGCAGCAAAGACAGCCACAGCACTGTCATAGTTAAAACCTGTATGGAGGACAAGAACATCTCCATGAATCAAAGGCAGCAAAGACAGGCACAGCACTGTCTAAATGAAAACCTGTATGAAGTACAAGAACATCTCCATCACTCAAAATCAGGAAGAGAGCCACAGCACTGTCTAATGAAAACCTGTATGGAGGACAAGAACATCTCAATGAATATAAAGCAGCAAAGACATCCACAGCACCGTCTGAATGAAAACCATTTTGGAGGACAAGAACATCTCCATGAATCAAAGACAGCCTCAGCACCGTCTAAATGAAAACCTGTATGGAGGACAAGAACATCTCCATGAGTTATAGGTAGCAAAGACAGCCACAGAACTGTCTCTATGAAAAGCTGTATGGAGGACAAGAACATCTCCATGAATCAAAGGCAGCAAAGACAGCCACAGCACCGTCTGAATGAAAACCTGTATGGAGGACAAGAACATCTCCATGAATCAAAGACAGCAAAGACAGCCTCACCACCGTCTGAATGAAAATCTGTATGGAGGACAAGAACATCTCCATGAATCACAGGCAGGAAAGACAGCCACAGCACTGTCAGAATGAAAACCTGTATGGAGGACAAGAACATCTCCATGACTCAAAGGCAGAAAGACAGCCACAGCAATGTCTGAATGAAAACCTGTATGGAGTAGAAGAACATCTCCATGAATATAAGGCAGCAAAGACATCCACAGCACCATCTGAATGAAAACCATTATGGAGGACAAGAACATCTCCATGAATCAAAGACAGCCTCAGCACCGTCTAAATGAAAACCTGTATGGAGGACAAGAACATGTCATGAATCACGGAGAGCAAAGACAGCCTCACCACCGTCTGAATGAAAATCTGTATGGAGGACAAGAACAACTCCATGAATCACAGGCAGGAACGACAGCCACAGCACTGTCTGAATGATTCATGGAGATGTTCTTGTCCTCCATAGAGGTTTTGATTCAGACAGTGCTGTTGATGTCTTTGCTGCCTTTGATTCATGTAGATGTTCTTGTCCTCCATACAGGTTTTCGATTTGACAGTGCTGTGGCTGTCTTTGCTGCCTTTGATTCATGGATATGTTTTTGTCCTCCATACAGGTTTTTCATTCAGACAGTGCTGTGCCTGTCTTTGCTGCATTTGATTCATGGAGATGTTCTTGTCCTCCATACAGGTTTTGATTCAGACAGTGCTGTGGCTGTCTTCGCTGCCATTGATTCATGGAGATGTTTTTGTCCTCCATACAGGTTTTCATTCAGACAGTGCTGTGGCTGTCTTTGCTGCCTTTGATTCATGGAGATGTTCTTGTCCTCCATACAGGGTTTGATTCAGACAGTGCTGTGGCTGTCTTCGCTGCCATTGATTCATGGAGATGTTTTTTGTCCTCTATACAGGTTTTCATTCAGACAGTTCTGTGGCTGTCTTTGCCGCCTTTCTTTCATGAAGATGTTGTTTTCCTCCATAAAGGTTTTCATTCAGACAGTACTGAAGCTGTCTTTCCTGCCCTAGATATATGGAGATGTTCTTGACCTCTATACAGGTTTTCATTCAGACAGTGCTGTGGCTGTCTTTGCTGTGTTTCTTTCATGCAGATGTTCCTGTCCTCCATACAGGTTTCATTGAGACACTGCTGTGGTTGTCTTTGCTGTCTTTGATTCATGGTGATGTTCTTGTCCTCCATACAGGTTTTCATTGAAACAGTGCTGTGGCTGTCTTTGCTGCCTTTGATTCATGGAGATGTTCTTGTCCTCCATACAGGTTTTCATTTAGACGGTGCTGAGGTTGTCTTTGTTTCATGGAGATGTTTTTGTCCTCCATAATGGTTTTTATTCAGACGGTGCTGTGGATGTCTTTGCTGCCTTTTATTCATGGAGATGTTCTTGTCTTCCATACAGGTTTTCACTCAGACAGTGCTGTGGCTGTCTTTGATGCCTTTGAATGATTGAGATATTCTTGTCCTCCATACAGGTTTTCATTCCGACAGAGCTGTGGCTGTCTTTGCTGCCTTTGATTCATCGAGATGTCCTTGTCCTCCATACAGGTTTTCATTCAGACAGTGCTGTGGCTGTCTTTGCTGCCTTTGATTCATGGAGATGATCTTGTCCTCCAATCAGGTTTTCATTGAGACAGTGCTGTGGCTGTCCTTGATGTCCTTGATTCATTGAGATGTTCTTGTCCTCCATACAGGATTTCATTCAGACAGCGCTGTGGCTGTCTTTGCTGCCTTTGTTTCATGGAGATGTCCCTGTCCTCCATACAGGTTTTCATTCAGACAGTGCTGTGCCTGTCTTTGCTGCCTTTGATTAATGGAGATGTTCTTGTCCTCCATACAGGTTTTGATTCAGACAGTGCTGTGGCTGTCTTCGCTGCCATTGATTCATGGAGATGTTTTTGTCCTCCATACAGGTATTCATTCAGACAGTGCTGTGGCTGTCTTTGCTGCCTTTGATTAATGGAGATGTTCTTGTCCTCCATACAGGTTTTGATTCAGACAGTGCTGTGGCTGTCTTCGCTGCCTTTGATTCATGGAGATGTTTTTGTCCTCTATACAGGTTTTCATTCAGACAGTGCTGTGGCTATCTTTGCCGCCTTTCTTTCATGAAGACGTTGTTTTCCTCAATAAAGGTTTTCATTCAGACAGTGCTGAAGCTGTATTTCCTGCCCTTGATTTATGGAGATGTTCTTGACCTCTATACAGGTTTTCATTCAGACAGTGCTGTGGCTGTCTTTGCTGTGTTTCTTTCATGCAGATGTTCTTGTCCTCCATACAGGTTTTAATTCAGACAGTGCTGTGACTGTCTTAGCTGCTTTGATTCATGGAGATGTTCTTGTCCTCCATACAGGTCTTCATTCATACAGTGTTGTGGCTGTGTTCGCTGCCTTTGATTCATGGAGATGTTCTTGTCCTCCATACAGGTTTTCATTCAGACATTCCTGTGGCTGTCTTTGCTGCCTTTGATTCATTGGGATGTTGTTGTCCTCCATAAAGGTTTTCATTCAGACAGTGCTGTGGCTGTCTTTGCTGCCTTTGATTCATGGAGGTGTTCTTCTCCTCCATACAGTTTTTCATTCAAACTGTGCTGTGGCCTTCTTTGCTGCCTTTGACTCATGGAGATGTACTTGTCCTCCATACAGGTTTTCAATCAGATAGTGTTGTGGCTGTCTTTGCTGCCTTGGGTTCATGGAGATGTTCTTGTCCTCCAGACAGGTTTTCATTTAGACAGTGCTGTGGCTGTCATTGCTTCCTTTGATTCATGGACATGTTCTTGTCCTCCATACAGGTTTTCATTCAGATAGTTTTGTGGCTGTCTTTGCTGCCTTTGATTCATGGACATGTTCTTGTCCTCCATACAGGTTTTCATTCAGACAGTGCTGTGGCTGTCTTTGCTGTTTTTGATTCATGGAGATGTTCTTTTCCTCCATACAGGTTTTCATTCAAACAGTGCTGTGGCTGTCTTTCCTGCCTTTGATTCACGGAGATGTTCTTGTCCTCCGTACAGGTTTTCATTCAGACAGTGCTGTGGCTGTCTTGGCTGTCTTTTATTCATGGAGATGTTCTTGTCCTCTATACAGGTTATCATTCAGACAGTGCTGTGGCTGTCTTTGCTGAATCATGGAGATGTTCTTGTCATCCATACAGGTTTATTAAGAGAGTGCTGTGGCTGTCTTTGCTGTCTTTGATTCATGGAGATGTTCTTGTCCTCCATACTGGTTTTTATTTAGACATTGCTGTGGCTGTCTTTGCTTCCTGATTCATGGATGTTTTGTGCCTTCTTCAGTTTTCATTAGACGTGTTGTGACGTTTTGCTGCTTTTCATGTGTTCTTTCCCTGCGGGGTGTTTTTGGGCACAGTCTGGTTGTCTTTGTGCCTTTATTGGGGATGTTCTTTTCCTTCCATTCAGGTTTTCTTCATGACATGTTTTTTTGCTATGGTTTATTTTGGGATGTCTTTATGCTGGTTTTTCTCAACAGTGTGTTTTAGAGTTGTGTTTGATTATGGTGTTCTTGTTCATGGAGGTTTTCATTCATAGTCTGGTGTTTGATGTTTGATTCTTTTTCTTTTTCATGACAGGTTTTTCTCATACAGTTTAGTGGTGTCTTGATGCCTTTGAATGTTGAGATTTTCTTGTCCTCCTACAGGTTTTCATTCCGACAGAGCTGTGGCTTTCTGCCTTTGTTGGTTGTCTTTCCCATCGGTTTTCATTCAGACAGTGCTTGGCTGTCTTTGCTGCTTTGATTCAGGGGTGATCTTTCCTCCAATCAGGTTTTCATTTGAGACAGTGCTGTGGTGTCCTTGATGTCCTTGATTCATTGAGTTCTTGTCTCCATCAGGATTTCATTCAGACAGGCTGTGGTGTCTTCTGCCTTTGTTTCAGGAGATGTCCCTGTCCTCCTACATTTTTCGAAGTGCTGTGCCTGTTTGTGCCTTTGATTAATGGAGATGTTCTTGCCCTCTACAGGTTTTGATTCAGACAGTGCTGTGGTGTTTCGCTCCTTATTCATGGAGAGTTTTTGTCCCTATAGGTTTTTCAGACAGTGCTGTGTCTTTGTGCCTTTAATTATGGAGATGTTCTTTGTCCTCCATACAGGTTTTGATTAAAGTGCTGTGGTGTCTTTGCTGCCTTTGATTCATGGAGGTGTTCTTCTCCTCCATACAGTTTTTCATTCAAACTGTGCTGTGGCCTTCTTTGCTGCCTTTGATTCATGGAGATGTACTTGTCCCATACAGGTTTTCAATCAGATAGTGTTGGGCTGTCTTTGCTGCCTTGGTTCATGGAGATGTTCTTGTCCTCCAGACAGGTTTTCATTTAGACAGTGCTGTGGCTGTCATTGCTTCCTTTGATTCATGGACATGTTCTTGTCCTCCATACAGGTTTTCATTCAGATAGTTTTGTGGCTGTCTTTGCTGCCTTTGATTCATGGACATGTTCTTGTCCTCCATACAGGTTTTCATTCAGACAGTGCTGTGGCTGTCTTTGCTGTTTTTGATTCATGGAGATGTTCTTTTCCTCCATACAGGTTTTCATTCAAACAGTGCTGTGGCTGTCTTTCCTGCCTTTGATTCACGGAGTTTGTTCTTGTCCTCCGTACAGGTTTTCATTCAGACAGTGCTGTGGCTGTCTTGGCTGTCTTTTATTCATGGAGATGTTCTTGTCTCTATACAGGTTATCATTCAGACAGTGCTGTGGCTGTCTTTGCTGAATCATGGAGATGTTCTTGTCATCCATACAGGTTTATTAAGAGAGTGCTGTGGCTGTCTTTGCTGTCTTTGATTCATGGAGATGTTCTTGTCCTCCATACTGGTTTTCATTTAGACATTGCTGTGGCTGTCTTTGCTCTCCTTGATTCATGGACATGTTCTTGTCCTCCATACAGATTTTAATTCAGACAGTGCTGTGGACGTCTTTGCTGCCTTTGATTCATGGAGATGTTCTTGTCCTCCATGCAGGTTTTCATTGAGACAGTGCTGTGGCTGTCTTTGCTGCCTTTATTCATGGAGATGTTCTTTTCCTCCATACAGGTTTTCATTCAGACAGTGCTATGGCTTTCTTTGCTGTTTATGATTTATGGAGATGTTCTTGTCCTCCATACAGGTTTTTATTCAGACATTTGCTGTGTCTGTATTTGCTGCCTTTGATTCATGGAGATGTTCTTGTCCTCCATACAGGTTTTCATTCAGATAGTGCTATGGCTGTCTTTGCTGTCTTTGATTCATGTAGATGTTCTTGTCCTCCATACAGGTTTTCATTCAGACAGTGATGTTGCCGTCCCTGCTGCCTTTGATTCATGGAGATGTTCTTGTCCTCCATACAGGTTTTCATTCAGACAGTGCTGTGGCTGTCTTTGCTGCCTTTGATAGTAGATAGGGTGAGGGAGGTCTCACCCCCCAAAAACGGTTGTGGTAAACGGTTGTGGTTGTGGCGGCAGGGACGAATCACATGATCGAGGATGCTCGGTGATTAAAATCGAACGATCCATGCGAGGTCCCTAATTATAGACCCTACGGGCGATTGCATCACGAGGGTGCAATCAGCTGTAAAGAAAAATGTAAACAAACAAAAAAATGACAGACTGGTTTAAGCGACTCGTGTTGGGTTAGACCGTCTCCAAGGGTGACAACACATGATGAAAAAGACAGTCAGTTCTCTTGAAAGGCCCCAACTGTACCTACTGAACCCTTACTAGCTGAGCATGACTGACTTTTTATTCGGTTCATTACTAGTTAAAGAATGAGATTTGGGGGTTAATAGGTGTCTTTGTTTGTTTGGTTGTTTGTTTATTTTATTTACACCGTCTCCCAAGGGTGACAACACAAAAACAAACCAAAAACCAACAGCGGGCTCACTTGAACTGTACTGGCTAAACCCATAATAGCTGATCATCACTGATTTTTCACAGTGCTATTAAAACCCTCAGGGGGCAATCACATGAAAAGAGCATGGCCGCGATGACATCGAACGATCGATGTGAGGTCCCTTGAAAAGACCCTTGGGCGATGACGAGGCTTGGTTTTATGGCATCGATACAGAAAAAATGCGACCATTTTTTTTTTTAGGCTT